>PVHY01003831.1:0-81490 GCA_004024945.1 Uropsilus gracilis
AGTTCATTCTGCCACATAAGGCAATATATCCCCAGGTTCTGGGGAGTAGGGTATGGATATCTATGGGGTGAGGGACATTGTTCTGCCTACTACACCACGAAAGTCATTCACTGTCACTTCCACTGTGCACTGTTGGGCAAAATCATCAAAGCCAGCCCTTCAAGAGGAAGGACCACAGACCCACCACTCAGTGGATGGTGTGTGAACGAATTTGGGGTCCTGTCTTAAAAACTGTTCCAATACCATTTTTGTTGAGGTTGTTCACCTTCTATTCAGGGAGGTACTCCACCCCCGTTCCTGATTCAGCAGCATGAATACACAAAAGGATGGATAGTCTGATGATGCCACAGACATGTGAGAGGAGGCAAAGACACATGGTGTGATGGCATAGTCTGCCGGCTTTAAATAGTGTCATGTATAATGATTAATAATCCTCACCCTAAGCATAGTTAAGTAAATCTTATATTTATACTCAATAAAAATTAAACTCAAATTGGGCAGGTTTTGAACTGTGTGAATGTTTTAAAAATAATATGTCCCTCGCATAAGGAGAGAACATACTGTACTTGTTTTAATTCTATAAGGATTCAAACACAATCTGACATGAAGAAAGAAAATGGAGAAGATACGAAAATTACATCCAACTTCTAGCATAAAGAATCACCAAGTGATTAACTTCACTCAAAATGCGAGCTTCCCATGCTGTTTGAACTGAAGGAATGTTTTTTCTGTTGAAATCAAGCATTATTAGTAAACAGCAGTTGTGAGAACCCAAAGTGGCTAAATTGTAGGCTTTGTTGGAAACAGGCCTGAATAGAACATATTAGCATAAATTGTATTTTTTATGGTTAAGCTGCAGTGTTAAATATCAAACTGTGCTAAACGATTGCTCACCGTACAGGGGCTAAATTGAACTACCTGCTATATCAGCTTAGTAAATTGTCAAAACTGGAGAAGTCACCAATTTCAATGGAAGTGTTTGTAAAATATCCTGAGGGACTCTGGCTTAACATCAATGAACCAAATGCCCCTTAGAGTGTTAAAAACCTGTCTATTCAGAAGAGGATTAGCAAAGGGGTAAATATGAGATTAATTTTTAAAAGGAAAGTCAACATATTATTTTAAAAAAAGCACAATAAGTTCAGTTCACATTTTGTGTCAAAAGAGCTTATACTAGGCCGGGCACGGTGGCTCGTGCTTGTAAGCTTCAGCCTATGAAGCGGCCGGGGCTAGGGATCGCGGTTCGAGTCCCACCTGGGGCCCGTAGCGAGACCTAGTTCCAAAAAATAGCTGGGCGGGGTGGTGTGCGCCTGTAATCCCAGCTACCTGGGAAGCTGAGGCTGGGAATTGCTTGAGTCTGTGGTACCCCGGGCAACGAGAGCCTGTGGTTCCACGGGCAAAAATAGCGAGACCTAGTCTCAAAAAAAAAAAAAAAAAAAAAAAGAGCTTATACTCTGTTTTCCTTTGCTCTGGGTGATACATTATATTAAATAAGTGTTGGCTTGCTTGTATACTCGGGAGAGTAGTTTTCTGCCCAATTAAACTGACCATCACTATTTTATTCTTTCTCCTTTTGATGATGGATTTCAGACACATTATTAAATGAGAAGAGGACATTAAGCAAAATGTATACCCTCAAGAGTTCATGGCTTTTGCTATTTTATGTATTATTTGAGAATACAACCATTTCAAAGAGGCAGAGCTCTGCCTTCTATCTTAAGTGATTATTTGTATACTACCCAGCAAACACATTCTGAGAGTAAGTGCTGTGTGCGTGTGTGTGCTGTGTCTCAACTGGGTCAAACATAAATTTAAGCTGTATTATTAAATGGGGGAATAATTCAAATAGTTCAGAGTAAATCAATGAAAATCAAGTGATAACCCCTTGTCTGAGGTCTGACCATTCAAAACTGACCATTTGAAATGATCAAGCATTAGGTAATGAACAGTTTGCTTATTTTTCCATAGCACAGACACAAGAAGACTGTTAGAAGATGAAATAAGCTGTCATGGATACTTCTTTCATCTTATTTTGCAACTCTCATTTGCATCAGATCATTGGGAATCATTTTTAATGTTTTCAATACCTTTTCCTAATTACAAAACAACAAATGCTCATTGGAAAAGTTTACAAAATATAAACCAATGAAATAAAAATCCTCCATAATAATTCATTTAAAACCCCCTGAATAAATTCCTATTCTTACTCTTTAAATTAAAAGAAACCAGGATTGTAACAAAAAGGTAAGTACAAAAGTTAACTCATAAGGTCCTAAGGGAAGACACTGGTGAATTTTTTATAAGCACCTCAGCCCAGAGCTGAGGACTGATATCAGGAGAAGATTAGGTTTTCATCTCACATCAACAGGTGGTCAAGCCAGAGTCACTGGACTCTCAAAGCCAGGATCATTCAAAGCTAGTGTAACTTAAAGCAAATTGGAAACAGTTAAAATGCCATGGGAACCCAGAAAAGGAAGAGAAGGGCTCTGGCCAGCAGGATCCAAGATGGCTTCAGAAAAGAAGTATTTAAGTGAACACTGAAACATGAATGAGCTTTCAGGAAGCTAAGAATTCAAAGGGGATTGCATTCCAAAAAGAAGGAATACAAAAGAAAGCATAGTTATAAAACCAGTAAGGGTAGACAACAACGTAATACATGTGATGTGTGTGTGTATATATATATATATATGTATGTATGTATATATACATATATGTGTATAAAAATAAATAAAAATTAAAAAAACAATTAGAGTAGTGATCAACAAGAAGATCATTAAGAAGATGACACAGAAGTGCCTTGGTGAAATGCTACTCTCAAATCATCAAGAAAGTCAAGCAAAATGGGAAGCTAATCTATTTGCTTTTTTTTTCTGGTTTCTTCCGATGAGGTCATATTAAGGTATTCTAGAAATTCTAGCATCATAGGCCATCTAGATTCTACTAGTCAGGATTGTTTGAACTGCATTTGACTGGAACCTGACTCAAACCAGTACAAAAATGGAATTTATTAACTCACAAACTTGAGAAAGTGTAGTGTGTTGATGGTTCAGGTAAAGTTGGATCTAAGTGCTCAAATTATGTGCTTATGTCTGTCTGTCTGTCTGCCTTTCTCTCCTGCTTGTACTTGCTTTTCTTAGAAAGTTGGTTTTATTCTGTCCTGCTATAGACAGACTCTTTCCACATCACAGGAGAGAGTCCTAACAACCCCAGGGAAACATCATTACAACTTGCTAACATAAATGAAGAGAGCAGTTTTCTTCACACTCAAGTAAAAGAGACTTGGAGAAGCATCTTTGCTATCCAGAGGGTAGGGATGACAAAAGTCCATCCTTAAAACAATCACTGTGACTGGAAGGATGAGCCCAAGGGTTGGCCCAACACAGATCATATATCCATATGAGGGTTGGGTAGGAGACAGTACAGGTTGCCACAATAGACATTCTTACCACAAACACACAAGATAGGGAAGGAGTAAGGTGTGTGACTATGCTTGGCATATAACAGCTTTAACTACTCCGGCTTATCTTCCAGATATTCAGGGGGGTTTTCTTCCATCTCAAGTTCCCCAGTCACCTGTGAAGGACTATAAGACTATACGCTAGCATCTAAAATATCCTCCTGACAGTTAAAGATTTTCACCAAATGTCCAAAAGGAAATCTCCACTGAATTCCAAAATAGAGAGCCAATTGCTTCCCAACTATACACCCAAGTATAAGAGTCACTTGGTTTAGTTCTTGTCTTTTATTAGCATTATCTGAAATCTGACCATTGAAATCTCATCATAAATGGAAAGAATATTCAAAGAGCCGTGAGGAAGTATCAGACATTGCTCTAAGTGTATTACATGCAGGACTCCCACAACAACCCTATAAGGCAGTATTTATCATAATCATCATTATGTATGAGGAAACCAAAGGAAAGAGAGGCCACATCCCCACACAGCTGGGGTGAAGCTCCAGAGTCTGTGCTATGAACCCTAAGACCCAAGGTTTCCACTTGAGCTTGATTAGAAAGTGAGCAAAGAAACAGAAAAAAAGGGGGACAGTGATAAACACCACACTGAAAGAAAGTGAGCGGCAACAGAACAAACAAGCAGATGTAGTAGCATAATCTCATGCAGAACTGTCAGCTCAGAGGCATGGACCTGTCAGCCTAGCCACAACACTGGCTACAGCACCAGGACACACTGTCTAGGAGACTCTGAGCAATCTGCTTTGGCTAATCCAGGTTTACGTTCCCTCCTGCAATAAGGATGAAAACATCCTCTCCTCCCACAGATGCTGTGCCCACAAAGACAGCTTGGTGTCTAGGGTGACCTTTCCTAATAGGAGCCGACGCCACACAGGCACACTGGCATGCTCAAAGCATTTCTTTAATTTGCAGGCATCTGTGCCCTCCTGTTTGTGAGTCACAAATGCTGAGTGACAGTTTGGGGAGCAATGTCTATTGAGCACCTACTGAGCACCCAGTCCTAGGCCAGGTCCTCAGCACATTTACAACAGAGAGCAGACAAAAGAGCCATGCCCTTATCCTACTGTCTACCCAGCCTTGGCTTGTCCCACTTTTGGTGAGAGGATAACAGGATCTCTAGCATCTTTTACAAGCAGACCTGATATATGAACAGCACACGCCCCTACATGCATGCTGGACGGCAAAGTACTGAATTATTTTGACTGGTAAATTGCCATTCCGTCAGTCTCTTGACTGTCCCACCACTGCCCATGCTGCCCAACCCCTCTCCCAGGACTCCTAGAATGTCCCCACAATCCATCCACTGGAGGGGTATATAGGCCAGACCAGGGGGGCTCTCCAGGACCCCAGTCCAGCACACGGCCTGCCCTTCTGACGGGTGGTATCCAGGCTCTGCACACAGGCCGAATTGCAAAGTGTGTTCCTCCCCCTTTAAACAAGCTCTAAACAAGTTTTTCTGGCTTAGAGCCAGATCTCTTTAGAAACAGTAGGTCTTTCTTTTAAAAAAAAAAAAATCAGACACAAATGTGACAATTAGTAATGTCTGAGCTGGGCCTGTTGACGCAGAGGACATCTTGCCAAGATGGGACTGAATTACCTCCTCCTCCCCTGCTGCCCACCGCAGCTCTGATCAGCAGACACTTTCAGAACAGAGGCTTCTGTGAGACAGACCCAGATGGCCCAGTAGCCACAGTCACCAGAGGGGCTCGTCACCTCTTCCAGTCTCCCTCAGGCCTAGATTCCTGCTGGCTCTGTCAGTCAAGGGAGTGACATCTAACACAGGTCAGGGAGTTTCACCTACCTGCCCATGTGACAGCCTTGTTTGGGAAATCCCTCTGCCTGCTCAGGTGCCAGGAGGATTAACACAGGCCCCCAAGAGAGATCCACAAAGGCAGACACAGAGGCAGTCGTTTCCACTATAATGATTTCTCCACCCTGGGTGACCCTTCCGTCATCCCAGGTGCTTCAAATATAGATGCCAGAGCCTAGCTAGGCACCAGCAGCAATGCCCACTGATCCGGCCGGATCTGTGAAATGCCTCTATGGACCCATCAAACAGGCCTGGGGTTGCACTTTGCTAGACACAAATCTATAGCCCCAGAGAACATCCAGATGCCATTCTGGCCTCTGTCCCCCTGCCTACCCAGACCATGTGTCATCCAGCAGACTGCGCCATGAGGGTGTCGTCCTGCCTGGGGTGGAGCCCAGAGGATAAATGGTCCTGGCATTTTGCCCACACATGGTGGCCAGACAGTGAGGACAAGAGAGACATTTATTGAAATCCTACTATGAGCTTACAAATTTTAACAGCATCATTCATGATTGCCTTCCAGGGATTTCTGACATTTTTTTCCTAACTGCTAACTTTTTAAAGCATTAATGATCAATCTAGAAATTAAGATTGAAAAAACAACTTCTTAAATATACAAACAAAAGAAAATGCCATAATATAAATGAGTCCTTGGTACCTTGAGCCCCTTTAGTGTACCCTGTCCTTAATTCAGCAAAGGGGTTCAAATGCTGGGGGCAGACAGAAGACAACAGCCCCAAAAGATATATGGCTTTGGAAAGCAAATCCTCAGGCACTCCTTCCTGGCAGTGATCCTGAAATCCTGTCCCTCCTACGAGTCGGCCTGGGTTGGCAGGGAACCAAGCCATGTAGCTCCAGAACCCCACAGATCTCCTTTCTAGAAAAAGATCACATTTCTTGCTTCTCTGACAAGGAATCTAAGGTGTAGAGAGGCAATAGAACCAATTCAATTAGCAAATGAATGTTGGAGGGGAGGGATGCCACGCTCATCATCTCAGCAGTGAAAGAGGAAAACCTGACCTGACTTGGAAGATATAAATTGAGATTTCAGCTCAACTTAAATATGTAGTTTTTGTCTCACAAATCATGCCACTAAAAGAGGAACAACTCCATGAAAATGTCCCAAAGTGCTAAATCAGAGCGGAGAGACATGGCCTCTTGTGCTGGAGGTCTCCGGCATGTCGCAACTGCTGGAGGCCAGCTGGAGACAGCCTCCCCCCTCCTGGCAAGTCACCTTCACAGAACAGAAAGCAGCCAGGTGAGAAAGCAGGTCCAGACCTCATCACGGAGGAAAGAGGAGAAGAAAGTAAACCAAGGAAAGGAATCAGAGATCTGAGGACAAAATTCAAAGCATGCAGCCCAAAATAGGCAAAGACCAATTGCACCCAGGTTTGAAACTGTGGGGAGACAGAGCAAGGGCTTGGGAAGCCCAAGTGTCTGCTTGAAACCAGAGGACAGCCCCTCCAATCAAAAGGCAGGACTTAAGCAGGTTTGCACAAGGAGGAGCCAGCTTTATTTCTTTATTACTTGTGCATATCAGCATCTCTTTGAAATCCTAAATAAGTGTCAGGGAAAGTCCTCACTGCCCTGGATCCCCTTTGCTTCAGTGGCAGTGGGGCTTGGTGAGGGCTCACAAGGCCAAGGTGGCGAGGAGGAGTGCTCGAGCTTCAAAGTACACGACTGCAGAAGCTACTGGAAACTATATAAAAGGTATGCCCCTAAATAAGTTGTAAGTTATAAGGCTACAAAGGTCCAACTGTTAGCACTACAGGTGCAATCCCATCGCTCCTGAATCCATGATTCCCAAAGTATGGTAACCAAAGAAGCAGCCGCCGCAGGAGCATCCCCTGGGACTTATTAGAAAGGCAAGTTCTCAAGCCCCACCCCAGACCTCCTGACTCAGAGACTCTGGGGGCAGTGCCCAGCAATCTGTGTTTCTTGATGTGCTGCTATAGCGACTCATTTAGTAAACAAAATAGCTCCTAATGTATTTGTTTCCAATATTAGCTCTCTCTGCAAACATGTCTGTCACATGGTTCGAGAATGTTGGTCTCATACACTCAGTATCTAAGAGAAAAGGAAAACCCCACACACAGGCCTCTTGCTGTCTTGAATGCCGTGACCTTGGGGTCTTTGCCCCATCCATTCCTGCAGCTCTGGCCCTCTACTCACCCCACTGGCTCTGGCTTCAATGTCATTCATACAATGAGGCTACCCTCATCTGTGGCTGCCCTTCCTCTGCTGTTGTTTCCAAAGTTCTTATCCTCTTCTAAATAACACAAAATTTCCTTACAAATAACTTGGGTTTTCTGTATGTAAATTAGGAAATAAATAGGAAGTAAATTGCATGACAGTGGTTTATTTCGTCCATTTAGAGTGTCTGTAATAGTACCCAGTACATAGTAGGTACTCAAATATATTTGCTGAATGAATAAATGGGTCAGGCAAACCCTAGCATGAATGCCTGGCAGTGCAACTGTGTAAGTCTTCCTTTACTTTTTAAAGATATGAGTCAGGGCTACCATTATGAACTAGAGAGAAATTTCCATTTCCTACCAAGGCCTGAGGTTTGAGGTTCTAGCAGTCTGCCAGAGGTCCCAATATTGGTGGCCACAGTGCATTTTTCTGAGGATACCAAATGGTTGACAATCTCATTTTGTGACCAACATTCAGAAAAGAGTTGCTAGAACCCACATATGAATCAGTTGCGATGGTGTGAGGTGTAGAAATATGAACACTCCATTCATCAGACAAGTACTTCATCTCAATAGAGCCCTGTCCAGTGTTTAAGTTAGGACCTTACTAAATTGAAGAACCATCAGAGTTCATGAAATTCAATACTTTCGCTTTAAAGTGGGAAATGAGAATTTGTGCCAGATGCCTATATTCTGGGCTGGTTCAACAAGTATGATTTGGGTATCTTTCATAGCTAGTTTCTTTATTATGATTTTCCTGGGAATTTCCAGTTTAAGATGTTTTTCTAAAAAATGGCTCTGCACCAATAACTTTAAAGTCACAAGAGGGTAAAAGTGAATGTTCACCACCAAAAAGATCATCAGGTCATTGCTAGAGGTTTCCATGCTCATCCCATTCCCCAGTTCCTCAATCAGTAAACAAAACAGATTGAAGCAAATTTTCCAAAGTGAATTTTAGTTTGGAAACTGAGATCTGATGGGAGTCCAAGCCAAAAGCTACAGATTTGTTTTTCAGAATATGAGTGAGAGGGAGAAGGGAATGGGGAGGCAGGGGAGAAAAAAGTGAGCCACAGAGATTGTATGGGAAAATACCCAGTGAACTGCAAAGCACAAGGCCAGCAATTCTAAATCTCTTTGGTCTCAAAACCACTTTACATCTCAAAACTACCATGAGCCCCAAAGAGTTTTTATTTGTGTGATTTATACCTATTGTTATCTGCTATATTAAAAATTAAGACAAAATGATTAAAATATCTATTTTAGTAAAAGGACATTTTAAACTCTATTATGTAATAAGAAATATTTTGATGAAAAAATAAACTTCTCCCCCAAAAAATTCATGATAAAAAATGATGCTGCTGTACACTTCTTGTCTTTTTAATGTCTGGCTAACAAACGACTACCAGATTCTAAAATTTTCTATTGCATCAAGTCTGTTGCAATATCATACATTCTGTAGCCTGCAGAAAAACCACACTGTGCACTCCAGAGTGAATTAAAGCAAAAGAGACAAATAACATCTTCAGACTATTATGAAAGTAGTTTTGGCTTCATAGACTGCCTAAAAAATGATGAATTACAATTATTATGAATCTATCCCCTATTTCAAGATAGGGGAATGGAGACTCAGGAGGAGGTAATGTGATTTAACAAAGGTCACTCAGAAAGTGTAAGGGAAGAGGGCAGAAGTTAACTTCTGGCCAAACGCTCTTAGTATCTCCATGCAGACAGTAGTTTCCATCCAATCTGAGTTTTTGAGTAACAAGCACAATACTGAAACACAGTGGAACTGAGTCAGTCAAGTATATAACTTATACAGACATTATTCTGAGCAAAGAATCCTCCCATCCCCACAATGGAGAAAGGAGGGATTTTAAAAGCCTGATCAACTGCCTGTGCCTTTTCTTTCCAAATGATGTGTACTCGGTAGTGGGATTGCTGGGTCAAATGGGAGTTAAATTTTCAGTAGTCTGAGGGCCCTCCACACAGCTTTCCATAATGGCTAGACCAGTTTGCAGTCCCACCAGCAGTACAAGAAAGTTCCTTTTTCTCCTCATCCATGCCAGCACTTGTTACCCGGTTTTTTTATACGGGCCATTCTTATTGGTGTAAGATGGTGTCTCAGTGTGGTTTTGATTTGCATTTCCCTGATTATTAGTGATGAACATCTTTTCATATGCCTATTAGCCATTTGTATTTCCTCTTTGGAGAAGTATCTTTTTAGTTCTTCTCCCCATTTTTTTAGTGGACTTTTTGTCTTATTTTTGTTAAGTTTTGTGAGTTCTTTATGGATCTTTGTTATCAGACCCCTGTCACTTGTATGGAGGGCAAAGATTTTCTCCCATTCTGTTTGGTTTCTTTTTGTTTTGGTTATTGTCTCTTTTGCAATCCCATTACTGGGAATCTACTCAAAGGACACAAAAACATTAATTCAAAATGACAAATGTACCTGGATGTTTATCGCAGCACTATTTATAATTGTCAAGATATGGAAACAACCCAACTGCCCCAAAACTGACGAATGGCTGAAAAAGATGTGGTATATTTACACAATGGCATATTATTCATCAATCAAAGAAGACAAACTTATGTCATTTGTAGCAACTTGGATGGAGCTTAAAAGGAATCATGTTAGCGAAAATTAGCCAGAAAAAAAGAGAAATATGGGATGGTCTCACTTACATGAGGGATATAGGGGAAAAAAACTAAGAAACAGACAAGAAAAATTTTAAACTGTCAACAGAACTGAAGCATAGAGCAAGGGAGGGGGAGGAGAGTAAAATCAGGGGAAGGGAAGGGCACAAGAGATTACAATGGTTCACAGGTGATAAGGTGATGAGGAGAACAACAAGGTAGACAATGATGTAATATATACATATGTGTGTGTATATGTATGCAATCCATAAAAAATATTTTATTCAGAGAAAAAAAAGATGTGTCCTCAAGGGGTGATGAGGCAGAGGTTATGAACCCCTGTTTCTTATTGAGAAAGCGTCTCCAGCACTGCAGGAAGCAGTTATTTGGTGGGCAATCTGAGGACCTCCAAGGATTTCCAAGTAACACTGATCTTTCACTATCTCTGAAACTTCAGCCAACTTAGTGACAAGGTTCCCTACAGGGATGTATTTAATTCAAGGAGCAACATCTGAATAGGAGTGATGGAGAAGCAGGCTTCCACAGCCCCACTGGTTCTCTTACTTCTCATATTTCCTTCATAGGGTTCATATACTTACTCTTTCTTGACTTGTCTATTTTAGACAATATTAACTCCCACTAGGGAAGACCCACTTTTAACTCCTTCCATTTTATTTCGTTGACTCCAACCACAAGAAAGTCAATAAATTTATTTTCGATTCAGTAATTCTATTTTCCATACTTTGTCTTCATATTTTTATAAGCGTGTTTTCTGGGCTGGTGGCTCGTGCCTGTAAACTTCAGCCTATGAAGCGGCCGGGGCTAGGGATCACGGTTCGAGTCCCGCCTGGGGCCCGTAGTGAGACCTAGTTCCAAAAAAAATAGCTGGGCGTGGTGGCACGCGCCCGTAATCCCAGCTACCTGGGAAGCTGAGGCTGGGGATTGCTTGAGTCTGTGGTACCCCGGGCAACGAGAGCCTGTGTTTCCACAGGCAAAAGTAGCGAAACCTAGTCTAAAAAAAAAAAAAAAAAAAGTTTTCTTTCCCCATGCTTTGTATTTAAATTGATTCTTAAAAGATTTTAAAAAAAATAGTTCACAGCATTGAAATGGTCAATGAGAGTGAAAAGCCAAGAACTGCATTGGATCCAAGAGATAAAATGTGACTCCAGGTTATGAAATCTGTGATATGGAGAAAGTCTCAAGTATGAAAAGCATGGAAACTCTGTTCTAGCTCTCCATCAATTGCTGAGAACCAAGACACATTTTATTTCCTTTACATTTGAAGTATGGTCTTATCTATTTCCCAGAGTTTCTAAGAAAAGGAAGGAAAAAAACTAAGTCAGAATCAGCCCTTAACGTTCTTAATACAGTGGTAGGATAGAATCCACTTTCTTCTTAAAGACACTCTTCACTTATCCTTTTGACTATTACCATTTGCTCTCTACTCCCAGTTGTTTTAGTAGGATTTCTTTTCATTGTCCCAGTGGAGCATTATGACCATGTTTTTCTTTGGTTCTAATATTTTCATCTTTATTGATCACTTACTATTTGGCTGAAAAATAGTCATTGTTCTTTTTTGGAAAAGCTATGTGGGAAGTAAATTTCCTGATCTGCATGCCTGAAAATATATCTACTTTACTTTCATGTTTAATTATTCATATGGCTGGTAGAACATACACTACTACACATCATAACATTTACCTACTTCTCTCAAATCCCCACCCACCCACCCACCATTTCATTAATAGAATATTCCTTTGTGTCTGTGTGTCTGTGTGGTTGCAATAGAAAGGGCAAGGGTTCAGTTGACTGATCTAAGTGAATCAGGATTATCCTTAGTTCCCTTCCAATATCTGACTTAGGAATAAGTATGTGATAAAAAAAAAATCTGGCACACAAAACATAAAGGAAAAAATGCCATAGCTTCTCAATAAGAGACATTCTCATTTTCCTCTGGAAACTTGTTTCTGGATGTGGTACCTAGAACTACCACAGACACCTTGCCATTGGAGAGGAACTAGGTTGAGTACAAAGTCAACAAGTTAGGAATAACAGAGCAGAATGATGGAATAATCAGGAAACTTGATTGTTAGTTGTCATTTTTAAGCCAATGAATTCACCAATTGCAGCAATGCCCTATCTCTGAATTTCATCTAATGTGAGCTAATGTATTTCCTTCTTATTTAAAGTACTTCAGGTTGGCTTTCTGCTCTTTACAGTCAAAAGTACCATAATTAATAGTGGTGAGTATAGAATTCTGGCTTAAATTCCTTAAGACTTCAAATGCATTATTCTATTGTTTACCAGTATCAACTGTGGTGAACTCTATAGAGATATGAGAATCTATTTCTCATTTCCTTGTGGATAATTTGGTGTTTTCTCTTGCTGAGAGCTTTTATAGTGTTTGCTCTCATTCCCAGAGTAGTGAAATGTCATCAGATGTGTCTTGGTTTGTATCTTTTCTCATTTATCCTGCTTAGCACTCAATAGACCCCTTTTAATTAAAGGATTTTATTCTTTAGCTCAGAGAAAGTTTAGTCTATTATTTCTTTGATTATTTCCTTTGTATCTATCATACAGATATTGGACTTTCTCCAACTGTATCTATTTCTTTTTATATTTTCCTTATACTTGCTAGATTTTTGCACTAGGTTCTGACAGATTTTCTCAAGTTTATCTTTACTCATTTACAATTTACCAGTGTCATTGCTGTTATTCAGATATTTTATTGCATCTTAAAAATTTCAACAATTTTAATTTCTTAAAATTCTTTCTTTTCTTCTAATTATCCTTTTATTAGCAGTGTATCACTGTTCTACTTGTGTGAGAATCTCTGAATTGTTTTAATATCTCCATTTTCTCTAAGAAGAATTCTTGTTTATCTCAGTCTTCACCTTTTATGATGCTGATTTCCTGTAGATATCTATTGGGTCTTATCTGACCATTTATATTTATTGCTGGAGGATTTTGTAGATCAGTGTAGATAGCTCATGCGAGTTTCTTTTGCAGATAAGAAGGTCTGTTTTCTCTGAAGGTAAGGACAGACTGTGAAGAGATCTTTCTCTTTGGTACACCTGGGAAGAACAGGCAGGTGGATTTGGAATCCCCATCATTGTCAAAAAAAGTAGGGCACCTGAACGTATTTTTTTTTCCTAGTCTCAAATTATTTTTCTTTTTTAACCTCAGCTTCTACCCCAGGAATTTCATTATATCCTCTGAGACTACTGCAAATATTTTTGTCTTGTTCCTTTGCTCCAACTCCATGAATTGGGTTCTCCTTTAGCAAGTCATAGGTTCAAAAAACAATTCCTGGATTTCAAATTGCTCTATAGACACTTAAGTGGAGGAGTTACTGATCCAAAACATCCAGAGGACTTCTTTCTAATTAGTACCCAGATTGCTGCCTCAGAGCTCACTCAAAATCTCTATAAGTACCAATTCCAAGTTTGAAGCCTGTCTGAAGAGTCTTCCACCTCCAATACAATCCCCTGTTTGAGGTCAAGGTCAAAGTTTTATGCTGTATATTGCACTCTTGAAGTCATCTAATCCCATCGAATTCCCATCTTCTAGAAATTTGACTGAATTTCTTATCTACCCATAGCACCTCTTCTTATTCACAGAGCTGTCCTAGATTCGTATTTCTTCTATACTTTGTTTGTTTTTTGAGACTAGGTCTCGCTATTTTTGCCCATGGAGCCGCAGGCTCTCGTTGCCCAGGGTACCACAGACTCAAGCAATCCCCAGCCTCAGCTTTCCAGGTAGCTGGGATTACAGGTATATGCCCCCACGCCCAGCTATTTTTTTGGAGCTAGGGCTCACTTCGGGCCCCAGGCGGGACTCGAACTGTGATCCCTAGCCCTGGCCGCTTCATAGGCTGAAGCTTACAGGCACAAGCCACCGTGCCCGCCTCCTCTATACTTTAACTGTTTTTTTTCCCCACTGGATTCTAGGAAGGCAGGGAAGGCAAATGGCTGCACTAAGCCCACCCTCTTGAACAAGAGTTCTTAATACATATTTGTTAGCAGAAATCAACACTTCAATTTCTGACAATGTCAGTGTTTCAAATATCAGCCCCTGAAAGTGTCTACCGAATTTGATGTACATGTGCATTTTTCTAGATAAACAGTCATAGTTTTCATCATATTCTCAAGTAGTCTATAATCCAAGACAGCTTAGTAAAACTGGTAAGACAATAATTGAGTGTTTTTGGTACATGTGAAGTCCAGATAATGTGGGAAGCAATGAGTTTGAAGTAAAAATTGATGTACTTAAGTAAAACCTTTAACTCTAGACTTGTGTAAAAAAGTCAAGTATATTTTCTCTCAAATTAATTTTAACCAGAATTAATTTATCTTGACAACCCCTATGCCCCCACCATACACACCCACCCACCCACCCACCCACCCACACACACACACACACACATACTTCCCTCCAATGTTAAATAATTAATCTAGGTCATTTCAGGGTAATCCAGTAATTTCTAGGAATAAAGTCACTTCAAGTATAAAACTGGTTCATTCAAAATATCACACCAGCATCTTCCTTTTTGCCAGAGTTGTACTGAGTGGGGCTCAGGCATTTGGGCACAGACTTCCCTGGCCTCCATCACACTGCCATCCACTGATGTCATTGGTCCACATGGCAGCCTCCAAGCATCAGATGCTGAGTGCTTTTAATCTCTCCTTGACTTACAGATGGATCACCTTCTCCATGCCTCTTCATATCATCTTCTCTCTATGTATGTCTCCATGTCCGAATTTCCCCTTTTTATAAGGACACAAGATATATTAGATAAGAGTAGACCCTACAGACCTCATTTTATTAGATTGTCTCTGTAAAATTGGTTTCTCCAAACCAGGTCATATTCTCAGGTATCAGGTGAGGGAAAGCAAAGGAGGTGGGACTGCAAAGTAGGAATTTGGGAAAGGACACCATTCAACCCCAAATGCCTGATTCCTTCAAGGATCTGCTCTTGTTGTTCAAGCAGCACTTCGTACAAATTCAAATTCTTACTTTTTTCTTGCTATGAATTTTAAAAGCTATATATTTAAAATTTTGGTAGAATCACTGATTGTTCAGCTTTACATTCCTGTTTTAAATTCCCAAATCTCCCCCAGGCAATGAATTAATAACAGAATAAAGAGAACACAAGAAAACTTTAAGGGGTAAAGAGGAAAGAAATTATTCATGTTTCAAATTTTTTTCCAATTTTATTAAATCAGCCCAAGCTGGCAAAGTCACTGTAGCAGCTTGCTATCTACGTGAGAAGTTTCATAAGGGGTCCAAAAGTCTCCACTGAAGTGCTCCCTCAGTGACCAGATACGCCAGAAATTTTGAAGACATAAGCTAAAGTAGGTTACTAGAAGCTGACAATTTTATATTACCTGTCTAGTCTTTAAATGCCATGTGAGTTCTATGTCACCTCCATAATATGTGTCATCCCATGTATGGCAAGAGTTTAGATGAGAAAAGAAAATTTAAAACCATTTCCCCAAAGTTTCAAGTGGCATCCAGGAAGATGTGCCCAGTGTGTCCTATGATTTCATGTGCCCTTAGCACCGTGCCCCTGATCTGAGAAGCACAGCTTTCCGGGGAGAAAGCAGGAAGTTCCACAGATAAAGTTTTGTTCGTTTCCAGAGGAGAAAGAGCTTCATGCTGGCACCTCCAGGAAGCCAGTCCCTTTCCACCCAAAGGACAGCATTTCCTGAAGTGTAATACACATTCCTCCCCTGCCAGAGAGAGCCTGCCAGGTGTAAAGGCACACCATAAATTAACAGCAGAACTGCTCTTGGGCAGAATGTGCACATCACTAGAAAAGAAGGGAACCAAGAGCAAGTGGGTTCACAAAGGAAAAAGCGCCCAGCAGCCTCAGCACAGAGCAGAGAAGACAGCAAGGTCATAACAGGAGGCAAGAAGGGAAAAGCAGAGACAGGGGAGGAGAAGGAGGTCAAGATTGGTGGCAAAGGTCAGCAAAGTCTGAAGTGGCAGACAACAGGATATAAATAAAGCCGGCCAACTGAAAGCATCTAGCTTCCTAACCAACCTCATCCTCCCAGAACGGCTACAAACAGCTTCCACACCTGTATGCCCAGGTGCAGGATTCTGCCTGCTCATTTCCATTAGCTAATGGTTGTGTCATGACACCTACTCAAGATTAAGTCTCTGGGCACTGATAAAGCTGAAGTTGCCAGGTGGTTTCCAAAACTAACTAAATTCTATGAATCAGTGATAAATATAGGTCTGCAAATTGCTTAACCAAGTCATTTGCACATATCTTCTCTCAAATTTAATAAAGTCAAAAATGTTTCCTGGTTGATTCTCCTTTGCATTGTTCTCTTGGATTATTCAGCACTGACATTAATTATGTTCCAAGTTGATTCTTGTATAGTTTTATCCAGAAAAGTCCTGTTCCATTCCTTTCTCTTGCCTTGTTCTCACATATGGATGTGACAGCCACTACATCTAACCCAGGCCTTTATCAACCTCCAAAGGTCCATGGTTGCTCCACAAAGCAGCAAAGTGGGGAGAAGTGATATATCGCCCCCAGTTCATCCTTAAGAAAGATCCTGAAGCTGATGGACAACAGCCAACCCAAAGCAAGGAAATTAGACCAAACCTCCTCTATTTATGATGGGGACAGTTCTCAGTTCTCAAATGTGGGGGTATAAGGAATGCAACTTTACTGTTCTTTCATTATCTAATTTATAATTAAATGCTCCATTTGGTAATTTTACATAATTCAAACTCTCTTCCAGCCCAGTCTCCCCAAAGTTATGCTGAAATTCCAGGGCCCAACTCAGTAAGTGCCAAAGGCGGAAGTTCCTGGCACTGAGCTCTATCTGGGTCACTCAGGGTCCCACAGAGTCTCTCTCCCAATCACAGATCTCATCAGCAGTTCTCTAGGTCACCCATGACATCTTCCCTGCCCCTCTCTGAGCACATTCCCCATCCCTGCTGGCTGCACGAGGGTTCGAGAATACCACTATGGGGGATGAGGGTTCCCTCCACCTCCACAGGATTCAGTCATTTCTATTTGAATGCTCTAGGGCCATATTGCCATTGGGAACAGGAGTCATCCCACCCACCCCAAGCACTGAAAACATATAGGGGCTCAGGTATCCTCTGCTATCTGGCTCTCCAGAGTCCTGAGGGGTTTTACAAAGTCACTGCCCTTCAGGATGCAACCTGGACACAGTGTACGACCTTTCCTCAGTAGTCACAAACATCTGCTTCTCCTCCTTCCCTCTGTCTCCTCTCCCCTCACCAAGGGCACCATTACCTTGTTGAGTTAGAGGTGCATGCGGCTGGGGAGGTATACAGGGGGTTTAGAGCAACCTTCTTTTACTCATCAGGCAGCCTTCTAATTCCTTTGTCTACGAATTGAGTCCTTTGGAGCCTCCCGTGAGGACAAGCTTTAGAAAATCAAAAGCCAAGCACCAGTTGATGAATCCCCCTGTACCATCTGTCCCCTGAGGTGAAGAGCATAGCCTGCCCTCATAGCCCAGCAGAGGGAGGTGCCATAACCCAAAGGAAGTACAGAAACAAAAGCCTCAGTGAAAACTGGAAATAGATTCCTGCCACTCTCCCGGTTGTCCTTCAGCTGCCTACACGGCTATGGCTATGTCTGCTTCCTTTCATGCTCTGTCCCTTTTGAACTTGTCTCATCCAAAGTCCTCGGCAAAACATCAAATAATTAGATGCTGTGATTGCTGGCTGATCAGGGACTGGAGGAGAGGGCAAAGGGGGCTTTTGGTTAGTTGTGTTGGGGTGAAACAGTGTGAACAGTTCAAGGGATGGCAAGTAATAGAAGGTGGCTAAGAAGTAGGGGCAAGTACTCCATTTATATTAAAATAAAAAGGACTGTATTTGGATGGGAGCATGCATATGTGAATAAATACACAGAAAAGGATCTTGGAAAGCAGTGAAATTGGGAAGGAGACTTCCACGTTTTTCCTTTACATGCTCTATAGTGTTTAAATTACTTACAATGAGAAAGCAAATGTGTTCTTAGAAAAATGAAATGCAGGGAGCTTGTAGAAGATGAGCACAGATAAAGATAGACCGACAGCCAGGAAAGACATGAAGAAATGCCTTTATCACAAGTTTAAAGTTTACCATAAAGCTGGTAAGATACAGACAGGATTTAGCTCCTAATTAGGCTACTCTGTTGATTAAATCAACATATATCTGTAGGGAGCTTGAAATATGCAAATAAAATAAAACTAAAAACCACTAATAATCCCCAAGAAATATAGCCAGTATCAATAGATTGCCCTATTTTCTACCAATTTGTGCCATGAGTAATTTTACTTAAGGAGATCAATCTCTGTATACAACTTCATTTTGCTTTTGTTCAAATTTTATTTTCATCATATTTCTGCTTGCAAAAATAATATGTTCATTGTTATTAATAATGTGATCATTATAATTAAAAATTCATATAAAGGGAAATTTTTCATAATCATAAGTTAATCCTTTGATGCATATTTTTAAATTTTCCAATGAAGTATACATTTATCTAAATAAGTACTTACAAAAATGTTCATTGACTTATTTTTCATTTACCAATCAATATCTCCCCATCATCTGGATTTCTCAGTTGATACAGCTATAGCTCAATCTCATTCTGTCTACCAAACAGAGTATAATACTTCCAGTTTTAACTCTGTATTTCAAAAATCCTTCAATGAATATTTTGATATATATGTATATGTGTGTATTATGTGCATATATGTACACATATATGTAATTTATATGTTATGCAAATATCTTCTAAAACAGTATCCTAGAAAGAGATGGGAGGTCAAAAAGGGTACACACTCAAACTTTAAAAGGCATTGTTGAGCTTTTCTAAAACTTTGTAGAAACAGAAAATTATAACAGGGTATGAGAATACTCTTTCCCAAATCTTAGCAATACTTGTGATTATCGATTCTTAATATTAGGTGATATTACTGGAAACACATCATATATTATTACTTTACAAATATTTTCACCAGCTGACATTTACCTTTTCATTTTATTGCAATTTTGATTTTGCTTTTCAAAGAAAATTTTAATTTTATGCCATCTGATTTATGCCTTCAAGGTTATAGAAATGTTGATTCTTATTAATTTGTGGAACTTTATTTCATACTTAAACATTTAATATAACTATAATTTATTCAGATTTTTTAAGTAAAAATTTTAATGAAATTTAGGATACAGAGAAGTATACAAAACATAATTATACAGGTTGATGAATTTTCATTAAATTATCTCCCTTATGGTAACCATACCATTACCACTCAATTCAAGAACTGGAATCTGGCCCACACTCCAAAATCCCCTTAACTTCCCCTCCTAGTCATTCCTCCCTCAGGTAACCACATCCTGATTTATACCACCATAGATTAGTTCTATCAGTTTGCATGTCTTTTTTTTTAATTTTTTTTTTTTTAGTTTTCATGGTTTCTTTTTCCCATAATTTCTTATTATAATTGTGAAATTCATTCATGAATTTGCATGTAGATACAATGACTTATTCTCATTCTTTCATATACTTCTCATAACTTATTTGCCCATTTTATTGTCTTTGGATATCTGGCTTGCTTCCATTTGAAAGCTATTTTAAATAATATGAATGCTATAACCATTCTTATATGTCTTCTGGTAACCATATATACATTTTCATTGGCTACACATTTAGTAACTGAATTTTAAGTATAGAGTATGTAGATGGCCAGCTTTAGTAGATACTATCAGTTTTCGAAAATAGTTCTATCAATTAACATTCCCATTATTACTACAGCTTTAATATAAGTCTTGATATCTGGTTATAGATTCTCCCCAATTTTTCTTATTCTTCTCCTTTGCATATGTATTTTACAATAAGTTTTTTAATGTCAATTTTTTTTTTTGAGCTCTTGCTATTTTTGCCCATGGAATTGCAGGCTCACGTTGCCCGGGGTACCACAGACTCAAGCAATCCCCAGCCTCAGCTTCCCAGGTAGCTGGGATTATAGGCATGCACCACCACGCCCAGCTATTTTTTTGGGACTTGGTCTCACTACGTGCCCCCAGCAGGACTCAAGTCATGATCCCTGGCCCTGGCCACGGCTTCCTAGACTGCCACCTACAGGTATGGGCCACCATGCCTGGCCTAATGTCAATTTTTTAAAAACTGTTGAAATTTTGAATGATTTGCATAATTTACAGATAAGTTTGGGGAAAACTGATAACTTTACAATATTGAATCACTCAGTTCATGAATATGGTATATCTCTCCATCTACTTAAATTTTATTTCTCTCAGTATGTCTTGTTTTCAATGCAAAGATCTTGTACATCTTTATTATATGATGTGCTATTATAAAATTGATGTTCTGGAGGCTATTTAAATAGCTTCATTTCTTTAATTTGTTGTATATTTTATTTTACTAGTATACAGAAGTACAATTGCACTTGTATACAGTAGCCTCATTAAAATACTTAATTCAAACAGTTTACTTATGGATTCTTTAGGATTTTCAAAATATAGTCATTTTGACAATAATAAGTTTTATGTCCTGCTTTACAATCCATATGCCTGTATTCCTTTTAGTGGCCTTGCTAAATTGTCTAGGATTCCATGTAATGTTAAGAGAAATGGTGATAGACATTCCCAGGAGAAGCTTACAGCAACCCATATAGTTACTCATCATCAAATTGGGGAGTTTCATTTAAGACTTTTTAAAATCATGAATCAATATTGAATTTTACCAAATCCTTTTTCTGCACTTATTGAAATGGTTGCTTATTTTTTTCTTTATTCTGTTATTGTAAGGCATTACCTTGACTTATTTTCAAATATTGTTTGCTTGAATTTTGTAACTTGGTTATGATATCTTTTTTATGCATTGCTGAATTCACTTTATTATTTTTTGCTTAGAATTTCTGTATCTATGTCCAGGAGGGAATTTGGTCTTTTTTTTCTTATAATGTCTTTGTCAGGTTTTGATATAAATATTTTCTTAAGAATGAACTGGGATATGTTACTCTAGTCTCTGGGGAAAAATGTGTAAGATTAATACTATTGCTTATTTTTTTAATGCTAGTATTTATTTTAAATGTCTGGAAAGTTTTATAGGAGAGGCCATCTGGGCCTAGAGAGTTTGCTTTACCTGTTTGGCAGAAGGGTCCTTAACAATGAAGTCAATCCCTTAATAGATATAGTTCAATTCAGATTTTCTATTTCTTCTTGTGTTGACTTTGGTATGTCATGTTTTTTAAAAACTTTGTTTACTGCATCTAAATTGTCAAACCTATTGGTAAAAAAAATGCCCAAAATATCCTTAGTAGTAATCCATTTTATCCTTAAATGTGTTCTCTCAAAATCAATTACTGAATGATAAATCTTTTATAAAACAAGATTTGTTACCTCTATCACAGGTAAATTTCATTTATTCAGTCACTCAAAATTGTGCAATGTCTTAAACTATGATACAGGCATTATTCTAGTGCTAGAACATAGCACTAAAAAAGACAACATTCCTGCTTCACGAAGCTAACAGCTAATGAACCAAACATAACAAACAAGATAAAGCAAGAGTGAGGAACTGAAGAGGAGGAGGGGAAGAACTTTTACATATAATAGTAAGAGAAGGCCACCTTGAGGAGGGCATAGCTGGTCAAATACCTTAATGATGTGAAAGCAGCCACCATAAACAGACCAGAGGAAGAAGCACACAGACCTTAAGGTAGAAACGTTCTTGGGCTTATTCCAGGAAGAGCAAAGATGCCATTGTAACATAGTAGAGTTAATGAGAGAGAGACAAGCAGAACATATATGTCAAAATAGACACAGGGGCCAGGCTATGAAATGCTAAGGAGGTATGGCAATAATCCTAGCAATGATGGAGTATAGCAAGGACTGTAGTGGGAACAGTGGAAGTGAGTATTGGTCAGATCCAGGTTGCACACTGAAGTAGAGTTGACAGGATTTGCTAATAGCCTAACTGGAAATTACAGGAAAGAGAAGACCCAAGGACAACTCCTCGATTTTTGACCTGAGCAACTGGGTAGACAATGGTGTCACTTTCTGAGTATGAGAATAGAAAAGAAAGAACAGTATTGGGGTAAAGGGAGTAGGGAGTCAGGAGTTGGGTAAAGGATATGCTAAGTTTCACAACCTCACCAAGTAGAGAACTGAGTCTAAATTTCAGAAGAGTATAAAACTGCAGATATAAACATAGGAGTCATGTGCAAATAAATATTTAATACCACATAACATGATAAGTTCATCTAGGAATGAAGTCTGAACCCTGGAATACCCCAACTTTAGAAACTGGGAAAAGTTTCCATAGTAAAAACTGAGGAATAGCCAAGGTGAAATTCTCATACATACATGACTGTTTCTGAATTCTTCACTCTATTGTCCTGATCATTCTGTTCATCTACTCCAGTTCAGTTCCGAGTCTTCCCATTCCAAATAAGACAAACCAATCCAAATCGGCACGGGTAATGAAAAAAGAACCAGGTGTGACTCCAGTAATGTCAGTTGGATGCAGTTTCTCTGCTCTGTTCTCCTCACAGGGGTTTCATCCTTGGATCCACATACTAATGAGAAGGCTGGGGGGTCCCACACTCAGCAGAGAGTGCTGCTGAGCAGCAAAATCCACCAATGTCCACTACGCATCCTCTGCCCACACCAAACACACTTAATTACTTGACCTATGGATATATTTTTCACACAGATAAGGCTTGTATATTTACATTGCTATGATTCTTTTTAAAAAAAAAGTTTCAGCTACTTGTTCATACTTATCCCTTATGAACCTGTACTTGTGATCTGTCTCCCTCCACTCTGGTCACATCGACCTGTTCCTCCAAAGCACCTTATTTTTCTTCTTGCCAACAAAGCACATTTCATCATCAACCCTCCACTAGAATACTTTCTTCTGGAAAATATTTCTAGAGTACAAATTCTAGAATTCTCTCTTCCTACCCAAACATTTTTCCTTCTTCAACACATAAAACAATCTTCTTTCCTCTCTGCTCTCTTTCTCAATTACCACATTGGAAGGCATCATCTCTGTCCCCCTCCATATCTCTAGAGCATACATAGCACTTTTTTACTAGTCAAGCTTTGTCTCATACTTTTTCCTACTTGTGAATCACCTGACTAGATTGTAAGTTCCTTCAGGAAAAGACCCTGTTTTTATATTTCTTTATATTCTTCTCAATCATCTGTCTAATCCTAAATGTGTAACTTCTATGCTAACCATTTAAAGCGACCACCGTTTTCCCTCTTTTTTTTCCTCTAAAAAGTGAACAGCAAGAGAAGAGCAGTCAAATAATGTTTGTGGTTTATGATATGGATTCTGCTCTGTGGCAAGTACATGGCATTAGGGAGTGACTGCAGTGTATTGAGCATCGAGTACCCAGATGCTGGGGTTTTGTTTTTAGACACTGTGCAAAGTACTGGGACACAACAATGAATAAAATGAACAGTCTCTGTCCTCATGAAGTTCACAATTTTTTTTTGCTGTGATATAACTAAACATTTTACTCTTTCCATAATGGTTTATGGTGAAAAGAAAGTCACACTTTTGATGTAATCAATTTTCTCACACCTTTCACAAGATTAAAGCTCTTTGCATCTTATTTAGGAAGTCCTTCCCTATGAAGAGATCATGATGCAATTCTCTTATCATCCAAAATCTTTATAAACTTTTCTTTCACATTAAAGTTTTTATCCCTTTGAAATTGATTTTTATATTTGTACAGAATGATGGTCAAACTGCATTTTTTTCCATATGCATATCTATAGTTTCCAGTACCATTTATTGGTAAGTTTGGTGTTATCCTTTTTGTTTTCCTGTACAGCACTAGGTGATTTCTTATAGCTTATCATCCAGTTCACTAGTCTCTCTTTGTTTCTGTCTAACATGAGACCTGGTGGTAAACTATGACTTTTTCAATTTTAGCTTTATATCTTTACTCTAGAAGTCCTGTTTGGTCTTTTTCAAATATGCTAGGCCACTTTTAATTGTCACTTGTGCCCTGAAGATATTTTCAAACTTGCTTTTGTTTCTATGAACATAATATATTTAATTCTTATTTTGTCTCCGGTCATTTAATATCTAAAGAATATTCTTTCCTATCAGTTACTTCTGCTAGTCCTTTTATCACGTACTATTTCCTCATGTGCTTTGTTCCTTCTGACTGTAAGCTCTTTGATCCTGGAAAATCAAGAAAATAGCCTTCCTCCAGAGAAGATTCACCTTAGATTTTTCCAGGTAGGGAGTGGGGTATGTATGGGAGAAAGGAAGTACTGGTAACCTGATACTATCTTCAACTCAGTTCATGGATTGTGATTCACCGACGAAGGTGATATAAAGCCATCTTCAAAACCTGTGCAAGGGCTGGTTGGTAGTGTCCTTCTCACACTTAGTACCTGACCAGCTTTCCCTATTGTCACTTAAGGATAGGGAGAAACTTGTGACTTCTGAGTCACCTTTACCTTAAGAAGTTCCTATAAGTTTCTCCACTCAAACTTGGACTTCTAGCCTCTTTGTTCTCGAAGGCTTCCAACACCAAAATCCATATTTAGGATCAACAAATGTTCCCAAGGCAGAAGTAACTAGAGTTTTCATGATCTATACATGATCTCCAGGTTTCCACTTGACCATAGATTTTAGCCTGATAGTTCTATTTTTTTCCCCTTTTGTCATCTCTTTGGAGCTCCTAAGGACATTTTTAAATTTTAAAATATATCCCACATTTTAATCTTTTTCAATGGCAACTTTGGTCCAAATAACCCAGCTATACTTATTGGAAACAGAAAACTACGATTTCCTTTCTTCCTTACTGGGTACTTTTCCATGAAAGGTTTCCAAGAGGTTCCTCTTGGCAGAGGAAAGAAGGATGGATGCTCTTTCAGATGAGTTGTTTTCACAAACCAAAGGCTGACTTCCTCCCTATTACCACAGAGACAGCAAACTTTCTACAAATATGGAGACTTGCCTACGTGATTCTTTATGCAACCCTTCTTTTGCTTCCTTGACCCAAACTACACTCAGGATGGTTTAAGTTTCACTTGATTTTTTTGTTTTGAATAGTTTGTTTTCCCCCACCAAAATATAAGCTCTCTGAGAAGGACATCTTTGTCTGCCTTTGTTCACTGGCATATCATAGTATCTAGAACAATACCTGATACTGTAGTAAGTACTCAATAAATGTAGGGGTTCAGAGGACCGCGCTGCAGGAAATTGACCAGGAAGTGCTTCCCCATGCTTCTACATAGTCTCTGACCCATCTGCCTTCCAGCTTCTTTGCTCATTCATCCACCATGTGTGACTATTTCTACAAATAATTCCTGTTTGAGCCCCTTGGCTCACTAGTTTTGTGTCCAAATGCCAATATTTGAGGGATTCCCCACCCAGAGTCCAGCTAGGGGCTAGCAGATGTGTATGTATGGATGTGTTTGTCCTCAGACTAGGAATGCAACAAGAAGAAAGTTGTACACACCCAGTGAAATTCATCTGCTGACCAAAGTTGGCTCAGGGTTACCATACGCATCTCTGTTTTATATAGTCAGCTCAAAAATAGGACACCGGCCATTTATCACAATCAAAAGCAACCCAGGGGTTCAACTTCAAGATTTCATTAGAGTACCCAGAACTCTCAGCTTCCTTTCACAACAACTACCCCATCTTCTTTACCAGTCCTACTAAAAATTTCCACCAATTTTCAACCATGAGAGACAAGACTTAGTGGAAATCATGAAAGCTTTGGAATCAAACATACCTGGGTTGAAACACAATGCTACCTCCTAGCATTCCTTAACCTCGCTACACCTCAGTTTCCTCATGTGCAAAATGAGAATGCTAACTCCTATTTAGAAGGGCCCTACAGAACAGAGTTAATGTAAGTAAAGTAAGTAAGCCAAGGCACATGAGGCATGGAGTAGTTTTGATTACGATAACAGGCATTGCCCTCTACATTGAAGTGCAAGCTACCGAAAAATGATTGTGATACAGGATTTTTACAATAAGCTGATGCTACTTAAATCTCTTCATGGAATAAGAAAAGAGTAAAGGTCAGTTAATAAATAAAATGGGAATGGGAAATGAAGTCATTCAGGGACTAGGTCTTCCCACTAATGCAGGTGTTTGTGGACCTAGTTCAGAATGTCTACCTTTGTAGCAACCGACACTAATTAAAATTCATAAACATCAATTATCTGATTATTCAAGAACTCTCTCAACCTTCACAGTCTTTATATATATGTACATATTACAACACAACACTGAGTCAAGTAAATGCATGCCAGCTCTCCAAAGGCTGAATCAAAAATTAATCCTGTAGCTCAAAGAGGCAAAACTGGGAAGAGAAAGACCTGTTTGCAAAAGACATTGTAATGCTGTTTCCACCTAGTGCAGACCACCAGTGATTGGAAGAGAAGGGCCCAACATCCACGAACAAATGCAGGACACTAATGGCTGCGAACAAGAATCACATAACCCTTGAAAATAATGCTGCTCTCCCACCTCTGTTCTGTGCTTTCCAGAGAGGCAACAATCTGTGAAGACCCATCAGGTTCAAATCAGAAGGCCACTCAGGACACTTGGCTTCACACTTCAAACCCCACAGCGCACACTTAGAGGTTTCATTCAAAAGGAAAGGGAGCATCCTAAAAGGAAATATGCACATGATGCTCCCTCCAGGAACTGAGTGAGGGGACCCTCTACCTGGAAACCAGAAACACATTTCTTACAGCAGAGGACTCTAAGTAAACTCCTCTACCCAGGAGATTTAAAAAGCAAGAAACTTTCCCCAATCACCTGCACTTTCCACCAAGAAAAACTGAGCTCCTGTCCCAGATGTGCCTGGCCATGCAATCACCCACATGCCTTAACAGTTTCTGGGGGGAGACTCAAACACTGGAAAATCACTCACCTCCTTCACTGCAAAGCCTCATCTAGCAGGTAGGTAATCAGTAATTAATTACGCTATTTTCTAGAATTAAAAAGAAAAAAGTAGGTGACATAGAGAATAAGACTCACCAGGAGTTGACAATCATCAAAGCTGATTTTTGGGTAAACAGGTTCATCACATGCTTTCCTCAACTTTTGTACAGGATGAAAATGTTCCACAATTTAAAAAGCTTATAGAAGAGAGGCAAACATGGATACAACCTGAACACAAAACTAAATGCTCTTTACTCTCCATTCTGTATCTGGACAAGAAAAACCTGGGAAAAGCTCAGCCCCTCTCATCAACAGCCCAGAGAGTTCACATGCTCCCCAGGTGGAACTGACGTCTCCCAAGCACTACACTCAGTGTCCTCAACAAGACCACCTTTGAAATGTTCTGGAATTTTACAAAATTATTATCGCAAGATCCAGCTTTCCTTCTCAGCCTATAAACCCTCTGTCTCCACAAATTACCCCTAGAGTCTCGGCCTACTACAAGGGCCTCTACTTCCTGTTCCGAACTACTGTGTTGAGCAATCCAGTTATTGAAATAGTTCCTGGGTGGCAGACAGCTGTCTGTGTTCCTGCTGCTTGTCTAGCTGGTTCTCCCTCCTGGGTGTCAGAAGGGAGGGGACTGTTTTCACTTTCAAGGAGTCAAGAAACATCTACCATTTCCTTCTTCCTCCTCTTCCCTTTCCTAAAAAGAAAAGTGTTTATCATCCAAAAGGAGGTTTTCAACTTCAGTACTAGTCATATGTGGGGTTGAATGAGCTTGGGAGTTGGGGGGAATTGTGGAGCCAGGGCTCCCCTGTGCATTACAGGGATGGTCAGCAGCACCCCTGCTCTCATCCCAATGGACCAGCAGCACATCCCCCTTGCCCCAACTGTGAAAAACAAAAATGTCCCAGTCAGCATCCAGTGCTCCCTGAAGGGGAACTCAATCACCCTGATTCAAACCACCAGTCTAAAAGATGTGGTAAAACCAAGACTAGTGTTGAAATTGAGATTATCCTGCTTATTTTCACAGAGATGCATATTTATTAGACATGCTTCCACTTATAAACTCATAAACACAAATATTTAAGACATGTTAAGTCTTAAGCCAGAAATACATCAAGCAAAGAGAAAACTGAATGTATAACACTGGTAATCATTCTCTTCTGTCTTTGTGGTTTCCTGTGTAAGTTGTATTTGTTTCCCCCAAATTATCCTATTTTCCTGTCAAGATGGTAATCATTTCACACCAAGCTCTCTTTGAAGTGCACACAAGCCATGCCAGAAGGAAAATCTACCAACTCTCCACAAGGCATGTTGGTGCTCTACCGTGTCGGTAACAGGTGTCACTAGAGAATAGAATCCCCCCAAAAGACTCCAAACGAATCAGAAAGAAAATATCACCAAGGTATCTTCCTGATACAACCCCAGAATAGTCACATCCAGCCGCCTGCTCCACAGGGCACACGAAACCCTACAGTCAAGTTCATCTTCAAGGCCTGGAGACTGAAGGTGCTCTCAGTCAGGTTCCACTTTATTTCCACCCCCTCATGTCTGAGGCAGGAATGATAAACACCAGATCCTGACTTGACCAAGAAGTGCAATGATGAGCCAATGTAAGAGGTTGCAACACCCAAGGGGAAATACTGTTATTTCTTCATTAAGCAGAGGGAATTTCCCACTATATTTAAATGGCACACACCCTTCTTGAGAAGAAAGAAAATCTGTTTTCCCGTCTGCAGAGGCCTTCTATTAGCCACAGAGCAACATACAAGTTTGTGGAGTACACATACAAAACAGCATCCCCCCACCTCACAACCCCCTCCACTCACCAGACTTTCAGCTCTACCTGTGTTCTCTCGATGGTTCCTTATCCAAGGGAGTGCTGCCTAGTTCCTTCTCTGAAGCTTGCAGAGAGGGAGGCACACATTGCAGGGAATTCTGTCTTCTGAATTTCTTTCATTCCTTCCTCTGCAATGCCATGCCACCACCTGTCTCAGTCTAAATCACCTCAATCCTAATTTGTAGCCAACACCTCCTTAATGATCTCCCCGGATGAGCCCTTCCCCTCTAATCTAGCTTTCATACCTTTCTCATCCATGATGATCTTTGAAAAGCTTTAAGTCAGAAGGGCCCAAAATCCTTCCAATCCCTATCACCAGACACAATCCCAGCATCTTTGGTGCACACATTTGTGAAGTACATCAAATATCTGACCCAGGAGATATTCAAGCAGGTGCAGGTGAGCACTGAGTAGGGCAGGGTTCACAGGTGCGGGGTTATCCACTAGATAGACGGTGAAGGGGGAGAGAAAGAAAGAGGCTGTTAAACTCAATGACTTTGCAACTTGCTTTCAAATACGACTTGCCGTGATTCTGGAAACTCTTGGGTCTGCCATTCAGATCCTACCATTCTCTGACCTCAGGCTTCCTGCCAAATGATACCAAAAGGTCCCCCATAAATGTTCCTCATGTAGTCTATCTAGCACATGGTTACCCCACTTCTGTAGGATGGGTTCTCTTCTGGTTACCTTTTATTTTTGTAAACATATGCTAGTGGAAATAGCATAACACTAAAGTGTTGAAGATGTAGTCTCTAGGCCACTGCACTCCCACAATAGACACTGACAACAGAGAGCATGCCCTCTGCCACTCCTCTCTCTCTCCCCCTTGCTTGCTCGCTCACACACACATACACACCACTCACTTGATACCTGATCTTAAGTCCTGTGCTTTAAGGAGGACTTTCAATCTTTACATGCATTGACTTATCTCACCAGCTCTTCAGGAGGTTAGGACCAGTTAGCTCATCTGCTTTTTCTGCTATTATGCCACCAGTAAGGAAATGGAAGACAGAAAATCAGGCAGCTCACTCAGCATTACAGATTAGCTGGTGGCAGAGTGAAGCCCAAACAAGAACTCTTTACCCATCATCTTTATACTAACCGTAAAGCACTCTTCTCCCCACAGTGCAGCAAGCAATGCTGTTCAGACAGCAAGTGGAAATAAATACCTGTTGAAAGAATATCTACAGGGGCAAGAGAGCACAGTGGTTAAGGACTTGGACTCTGCCCTCAGGCAGCCGAGGTTAGAATCTGGCTATCATTCGCTTAACTCTGTGACCTGGGTCAAGCAACTGGGCCTCCATTTCATCATCCGAAACATGGGGTAATAAGAGTACTCTCTTTGCAGCATTGTGAGAATTAGATAACTCAATATCTGCAAAACAGTGTCTGGTACATATGCTAGTAAAAGCATAAACAGCTCTGTAACCTCCAAAATACAATAAACTTAGGTTGGGAAATCAAAACTAAATCTCATTACTTATGAACTGTATCCAAAATGAAATCAGCATGGGGAGAAAACTCGTAGGACATTAGTCCAAATAATATTTAAGTGACACAGTGACTGAATCCATTGCTACAGAGAGGAATGACCTCATAATGACCTCATAGATCAAATGCATTGTAATACCTACTGCACCAAAGAATATATAAAGCCTTAACAGCCTCTAGCAGTAATTATCTGAGTAAAGTGGGCTGCAAATCTGTTGGAGAATTGTCTTTGCCGTGATAATATTTCTAGTAAATTGCTGCTTCTATACTAAAAGTACTAGAGTTGCAGAACTGGCAAATAATAGAAAGATTATTATAGAAACACTATTAAAATGAATTAGATATTATTAAAGATTCAACACTACAACAGCGCCTGATTACAAGAGATTTCAAGCTGTATTCTTAATAGGTAGATAAAAGTGCTAATTAAGCCCACTCATAGAGGATGTCCCTAGGCAGGTCTGTAAACCACAGGTAGCAAAAGGTCTACAGATTAAACGAGGAGCCAGTAATGCTAGCCCAGCTGGATACATCCAACCAGGAAGACAGAAAAGAAGAGGAAGAAGCAAGGCTTTCTGCAAAAGAGGGATAACCTGGTAAAGCGGACAATATCCAAACTTATCTGAACCTGCTTTTCTTCCTCAACTGCTTATCAGCAACACTTCTAATTCCTCCTTTGCTCAAATGAAAAAAACCAAATAACCCACCACAGATCGGTGACCCTCAAGAAAGCATAAGCAGGTGAAGGAGAGAAAATCGTACCATAATTGCCTTACCATAAAAGCCTTCTTGAAGCAACCAAGAAGACCTGGGAAGAGCACTCCCTCCCGGCAGCACCTTAGCCGAAAAGGTGCTCTCCTGCAAAAGCCTAAGGCTTTCAGTGTTTCTTGAAGAGTTGTTAGACTAGAGGTATTAGCTATGCGTTTCAGGATCTATTTTGCTTTCCCACCTTGTTTATTAATCAGGAATGGTAAAGCACCTCACAAATAGAAAGTGTCAGGGAAATGCTAAGTAAATTTCCACACCTGGTCTAAATATCAATGCTGAATTTGAAAGGAGAAGAACTGAGAATGCGGCAATCAGGCAGCCGGGGGCACGCTAACGCACAGGGAGAGACCCGCGTGCCCTGCAGCAGCCTCCAGCCCGGCCCGGGAGGAGGGTTCCCGGCAGGACTTCTGGAAGGGAAACCTGGACCAGGGCCACCCCGGGGCAAAGGGAACGCCGCCTGAGAGGCGCATCCTCCCTGCTCAGCCTCCATCTCCCGGCCATCTCCCTCCGATGTCAACAAACCCGAACCACAAAGTGAAACTTTCCGGGCCCCCTTGTCGCGCTGGGTCTCTGCCCTCTGCTTGCAAGCGCGTCGCGAGGACAGGTGCGAGGCCGGAGCTGCAGGGGGACCCCGCGCCCAGTCCCAGCGGTTGTGTAACCGGCCCGGGAGCGGGTACTCAGAACAACCCCCACGTCGGGATGCGGAGGCGCGGCCCGCAGACCCCGGCGGCAGGCTCGCGGCCCGGAGGTGTGGGAGGGGGGATGGGGAGAACGGTCGTCCCGCCCCCCGAGACCGCCTCGGGGCGGTCAGGGGAGCCGCGGCGCTGACACAGCCCGGAGGGGGCGCCCGCGCGGCGGACCGATGCCCAGGAGGGGGATGCGATGGCTCGGCAGCGCTACCAGCCTTACCTGAGCGCCGGGCCGGTATGACGGGGGGCGGCTCAGGATGCCGGGGTGGTGGGCGACAGGCGGCAGCGCTGGCAGCCACCCCAGCTACTGCATGTGAGGAACCGCGGCGGCGGCGGCGGCGGCAGCGGCGGCAGGCGCGGGACTGACAGCCCCAGACCCCGCCTCCAAGCTGCTGACCCCGCCCCCTCCGCGGCCGCGCCGCTGGCCCCGCCTCCTCCGCCCACCGCTGGGGTCAAGCTCGGTCCACCGGCCCGGAGGGCGGGGGTGCTCGCTTCCGATTGGTCTCGGCGCCACCCGCCCCGCCCACAACCCGCCCCCTCTTTGGCCGAGAAGTGGCGCCTGCGCAGTGATTGCGGGGGTGGGGGGCTGCGTGTTGGGCACATCCCTGGTGTTTGGTCCCCGATCGCAGGTACCGGACAGTCTGACCTATCCCGGATGGCCTGAGGAACTGGAAATCGGACTCTAACCCCACAGTGAATTGTCCTGACTCCGCTGTAAACGAATCTACGGAAGAAAACCGAGCCAGAATGACTCTAACCCCAGGCTCTAACCAGAGGAGACCCTAAAATTGAGAACTGCGGCAGAATAGAGCCAACCACCAGGACCATCTGCGACAGGTCTAGGGATGCTTAATCTTCGCGCTAGACTCGCTCCTGGGCCAGCAAGTGTACTGTGCCTGCAGAAGGTCTAGTAGTAGTTATGAAGTGAGGTTAGGGCACTAGAAGGGTGAGCGATGCTATAGAAAGTGGTACTTACTCTCCACCCCCTCCTCCCCACTGCCGTTTTTCCCACTTCTCCCTCTGTGCTGGCTCCGTGCCTTCAGTAAATAAATCAAGTCTCTTCCAACAAGAATCAACTGAGACCCAACAATTTGAATTCGTAAGAATTGGACGTAAGACTTATCTGCATGGGGACGACGAGAACGACTCTGGCAACGAGGAGTCCAGACACCACATCCTGAATAAACTTACAAATTTTACCTCAGCAAGAAAAAAATAAATAAATAAAACCAAAAACCAAATCCTACCCTCACGCTTGTAACATAGTCATAGTGGCCCGAAAGGGGAAACGATAGGAATAACCATAGCCATTACTTGATGAACAGATAGAGTATGGCTTGTCCATACAATGGAATATTACTGAGCCATAAAAGGGAATAAAGTACAGCAGAACCTTGAATAGTATTGTCTGCTCCTATGGTGTTTCATTATAGGACTGATGAGGAAAAAAAAAGTCCTGGTCAGTATTTAATGAAAAATGTGATTTGAGGACCTGCTTTCCTTTAAGTCCTCTTTTCCTTTAAGTCCTCTTTTCCAAGACCCTGTTGTGTTGTTACATGTGGGCTTCCTTGGCTGTTACATGCTAGAAGATGTGAACATTTAAAACGGTGTGAAAGAAGCAAAACACAAAGAGCATATATACTGTATAATTTCTTTTCTATGAACTATCTAGAATAAGTAAGTCCATAAAGATAGAAAGTAAATCAGTGGTTGCCAGGGTCTGGGGGAAAGAGGAAATGGGAAGTGACTGCTCATGAATGTGGTGTTTCCTTTCAGGAGTGTGAAATGTGCTGGAATTAGAGAGGGGTGATGACCGCACATCTTGGTGATTAGACTAAAAGCCACTGAAAAATATACTCTAAAAGAGTGAATTTTATGTTATGTGATTATATCACAACCTCCATAAAAATCAAACGACAAAATAAAAACCTAACTCCCTGATGCTATGCCTATGCCAGCAACCATGCAACTTTCTGGTCCTTCCCATCCAAAATTCTTGCCAGGGTGATCTTTATGGTTTTACCCCCACCTCCTCATCTCCTATTTATATATCAATACCCTAAAATATGGCCTCTGCCCACACCAGAGCTCAAATCTGCTTCCTCCTGGAATCCTGTGAGCTTCTGTGACCCTGAACACTCTGGTTCTCTTCCTCCTCCTTTCCACTCTTTCTGTCCTTCGACCTTCTTTACCTTGGCAAGCCTATGTTGGTGTTTTCCATGGCTCCTTCCAAAATCCTTCTCAGGTCATATTGTCCATGGTTCATTACTGTGTTTTAAATCTTCGTATCTGCCTGATGAATCACAGGTTTTGAAACTCAGTACGTCCTAAGCAATTTGTCTTCTCCTCTGCCCTCTCCCAGGTGGTCATATCTGTACTGCATGCTCAGATTTCAGAGTCACCCTTGAGTTCCCATTTTCTAAAATCAACCACCGATTCTTATCCTGGAACTGTTCTGAAGTCCCACAGTATCATACCACCACATCCCTGTCCGTGCCCCCTCATTTTTGATTTTTAATTCTTTAATTTTGTCCACACACATCTACCTTCAAATCTCTGTTGAAAGGAACACCCATTGCTTTTGCTGACATAACTGACATTTATCTTTCTTTGGAGAGCAGGACTCTGATTCTGCTTCAGGAACCCTCCATCTCCTGTGAGATGCATGCTTGGAAAGACTGTCAGTTGAGATGCCTACTTACCTGTCCCAGCCTGGGTGTGACATCAAGCTGGGGCAATGGGACATCCCTCATCTGAAATTTGATTCTCGGGCAAAGCAACATAAAACCTGGTTAGATCTGATTCTTCCCAATCAAGGAAACAGCCAGCCAGTTCCTGCTATGTCTGTTCTAGAAACTCCTTTCAGAACCTAGATTCTGCAGCTTTTCCTTCAGTTTTCTGAATCATTTCATATTTCTCCAATATATTCTTTTCGGGGAAGTTAAATAGAGTTGCGTGCAACCATAGAAACCAACAGACACAGAAATATGTTTAAGGTCCAAACCATATCTTTCCTTACTTAAAACTCTTCAGGGGCTTCTATCTCCCAGAGGAGAGACTCTCCCAGCCTTTCCCTATAGCCCATGCCCAACATCTTCTCTGCCTACTTCCTGCCTCACCCCTATTTCTGCCTTTCTGAATGAGTTGGAGTTTCATGGAAAATCACTATCAGATTTCATACCTCAGAGTTCATGAGTGCCATCTGTACAGACTACCCCTCCTGGTTCCCTTCCCCCCCCCCCCCACACACACACACACTGACTTTAACATCTTTGGAAGAGTTCTCCTTAGGACAGCCCTCCCTGATTCTTCCCACCCCCAACAAGGCACCTCCCTCTGTGTCTCACAGCATCCAGCTCTTCCACCTATTGTTGCACTTGCCCTTGTGGCATTTTACTTATGCATTTGATTACCTGCCTCTCCCACTAAACATGGAGTTCCCTAAAGGCTGTACCCTGCTTCTCTGTATCATAAGTGCCTGGCACAAGAGAGGTGTTCTTTTTGTTTCTAATTCCTGCATATGAAAAAGATCTCACTGGGGGCCATTGACAGGCATTTTTCTGTGAACAGTGAAAAAGAAAATCCAGGCTTCTCAGACAAACTTCTCCAAAACCTGTATTTCAATTAAAAGAAAAAAATGTTGCAGAACCTACTGAAATCTCAGTAACACTAAAGTACTTATTTAAATGATATAACTCTCATTCTCAATCTACTCAATTTCTCCCAAAAGCCTTCGTAAATTAATGAGATGCAAAGTTAAGTAACTCAGACAACTCTACTCATTATTGTCACCAAATCGCAAGGTGTGTTTTGCGTGTATTTATCATAGTTAAAGATATAAACTGAACATAACAACCAAATCCATTCTTCCATTTGAACATCTATTGTGAAATACACACCACTGTAAGTGGGATTATGTGACCATCATCCAGTCACAGATACTGAGTGCAGAGAGCTGACTCCTGGTCCCAGCCTAGCTACTTCTCTACTGTCCAACCATCTGAACTCCAAAATTTCTTTGGGAAACCACTTTTTCCCCCTCCATCCTAACCTATGTGGTCTTTTCTAATGTGGCCCTAAATAGCAGGAGTTGGGTCTGATTGACTTACAGCGATCATTCCATCCCACGTCCCTGACCATAGGAATTTCCTCAAAGGCAAACATGAAACCCAGGCAAGATAATGAGATTTGGAAGATACTTGCAAGGATTTGCAACAGGGATGATTCCCCTTTTATCTGTAGTGCTCATCAGTGACATGAGGTCTGAAACTATAGCAGCAGTATGTAACCACAAGTAGAGAGACCAGATGCCCAGGCAGTGGATGAATTCTATGGTGGGCAGAGTGGGAAAAAGAGAAAATAACTAGAAAGATAGGATTTTAGTTACATTGTTGAGCGGTAAACATTGTTGAGCAGTAGGTCAAATCACACCTGACGCTTACTCCCCCCAGACTCTCTAGTCACACAGGTCAGTGTGTCCCCTTCATTGTTAGAATTCACCTTTCTTTCTATAACATAGTCCTACAATAACAGTCTCCCTGGGTCTCCATTTTCTCATAAATAAAATAAAGGCAACATGAATAATCTCTAAGAATTCTGCCAGTTCTCATATCGTGTGTCTCTGAAAGGTAAATACACCCATAAAAATATAAGTACATTGCCATTTATTCATAAGCCCTAAGAAAAGTAACTCTATTTTAACTGAACAAAGGTAGTTAGCTTAGAAATGCAAACAAAAATCCTTAATCTCTGGCCAGTGCCAGGAGTTACCCTGACCTCTATCCCTTCCCTGTATACTTCGGCCTACATTGATTGTTGGGGTGGGGTGGGTGGGTGGCTGTGGTCTGGAAAGGGACCACAATAAGGTGCCCTGCCTTAGAAGACTGGATAATTTGGTGGTGTTATCCAGGCCTCAGACCCCTTGCTTCAAAGAGCTCACCTCTTTACCCCAAACTCTTTGACCTGAGCACTCCCTGCTGCTTCTTTTGTTTCCCCAAATCTGACCTCAGAATCATAGATTTAACTTGCCATCACCCTCATGTCTGCATTCTCCCTCCCCCCCACTAACCACCTTCAGTCAATTGGAAGTGATACTCTATTAGCTGACCAACTCCAGTGCACAGACTCATTTATCTGTAACATCACAGCCCAGAGGAGGGAAACCAGGATAGTTATTTAGTGGCAAGTCACTTAATAAAAAGATTAAGCACCTTAGAAGCCTGAAGGTTCAGCAAATTTTTTGATATATTGCATTAGAAATTATGTGTGAAAGACTTCACATATAGGCTGTGTCGTCCATTTAAAATAATATATTTGAAAAAATAATATAATACATTTGTACATGTAATTATAGTCAACACCCTAATTTTAAAAAGCATCACTGGGTCCCTAGCAGGTATTTCATTGGGATGCTGGAACCATACCTGAAGGCACTGCAAACCTCAGGAAGAAGCAATGTGGGGAGAATAGACTTGCCTTCCAGGAAAGAAAGAGGAAGGTAGACAGCTGGCTAAGTTTGTTCCTTGTCCTGGCTGTACAAGATACATGGCAAAGATCTTCAGCGCAGTTTTGATGGAGTTGTATAACATGTTATAACCAGATAACCTTTGCATGCAGACTAAGACAGTATTCCTATTCTTCAGAACTTGGTTGCTAGGGAGGAAATAGACTCCATCGCTCAAGCTGCAGCTGCAAACAAAGTCAGCCATGTGTCCCAAAGAAAGACTTTAATGAAAAAACAGCTTGTGGAGGTGGGTGGAGGTGTAAGGAGGTGCCCAGATGCCAACAGCAGTAGGAATCAGCACTGCCTCTGAAAATGAAAAGATAAGCAGAGGAAAACAAGAGAACAGGAGCTGAGAAGGAAAAGCTGCCTGGCAAGAGCTGTATCAGGTAGAAATCCTGCTGAAGGAATAGTTTTGAAGCATGGGTCGTGAGGAAAACAGTTTGACCTCTCCTGTCCTCTTCCCATTCCCCAGTCACCTGCATGGTATGGGAAACCCACAGGCAGCAGCCCAGATGGTGCCATCTATAGGGATCACCCTTATGGTGACAGAATCAAACAGACTAAGGTGGAGAGTGGAGGTGCCAATGGAAACAGAATCATTGACCCACCCTACCCCATCACCATCCAGCTCTCATTTTTGCCCTTCGTTGAGGTACAGAAGTGCTCACCCCAAATACTCAGAGACACGAGTGTCACCAATAACCATATTATTACTAGTGGTGACATTTTCAAGCACTCCCCTGTGGAATCTAAATTCTCAGCTTAGTTATCACCAGGGGTCATCATATAAAGTTGTAGGGTTATAGGGGAAATGGGGCAGGGGGCAAACTCATTGCATATTGGAGTCACAGGGCTGTTATTGTCACCCCTTCTGTACGCCATGGTGAGGTCAGAGCAGATAATCATGGCTCCCTTCTTTCACCACTTCTTCTGTGTTCTGTGTCCCCTTTCTCTCTACCAGTACTTCGGCTGACAGGGAGAGCCTTCCTTCATCCCAGAGTCCCTGAGTCATTGAGGACCAATCCTACCTTCATCCAGTTGCCAATTTCCCGGTGAACTTTATTATCAGAATGGATGTTCCAAGATCAGTCCCATGAATCCCTGGGTTCCAAGCATAGTCTTCTTGGTCCTATTGCATCACATCAACCTAATACCATTGATAATGACCCCCTTCTGTCCCTGTTAGCCCACGGCATGAAGTGTCCCAAAGTGCCAAGAACAAGCTCAGCTCCCAATTCATCCGAATATAGCCCTGTTCCTTGATAGGAATTCCTCCATTGGGAGGAGTTTAGAGAAGAATGAGAGGCGGGCCTTGGCACTGCAGTTGAGTTCAAATCTACCTATTTGCTCAACATTTCCTACCAGACATCCCAGTGCCTCAGCACCCTATGCTTCAATTCCAGACACTGGAATTCCTTGGTGGTCACCTTCTATTTAGGCGGGGAAAGGGGGAGCAAGGGGACACATTCAAGGGCCAGTTGGAGCCAATAGGACTTCTGGGGCCTGTTTTGAATGACTCCATGCCCGGTACAGCCCTCTGCTGCCCTGATGTAACTCGCCCTGGCCAGCACTGCTAGTGTTCTGTCTTGCAGAGAGAGGGTGTGAGAATGATGTGCTTGAGGAAAGTGAAAGAATTCAACTCAACTGAAAAACAGTTCCCTAACCTACCACACACCCCTCTCTCCCTGTGCAGTCCTCCTCTGTCCTAAGTCATTAATCACACAGAGACACCCAGCTGTGTTTTGTCTCCCTGGGGGAGTTCTCCCATCTCACCGGGCTGGTGGTTTCTCAGATCATCCATGTCCCTTGCCACAGGGAAGGACTGAGAGGTTGGACTAGTTCCTCTCCTCAGAGGAGACAAGCCATGGAGGAGCAGGAGGAAGCAGAGGACTGATGGGAATGTGGTTGGCTATGGCAGCCTGACTCCATGACACTTCCAGAACAATCCAGACCACTGAGAGAGAATGCAGGCTGGTGGTTTCCAGGGAGGGTGAGGAGGCAGGATGAGGAGTGACTGCATAATGGGCATGGGGTTTCCTTTCAGGGTGATGAAAATGCTCTGAAACTAGTTCATGGTGCTGGTTGCACAACACTAGGAGGGTGTGACATGTCACTGTATCAGATATTTTTAAATGGTGAATTTGAAAGATACACAAAAGGGCTGAATTTTATGTAATGTGAATTTATTTGATCACAATAAAATAATAATCAAGTGTTGGATGTTATTCTCATTGGAGAGAAAAGATGATCAAGAGTGATCTAGCACTGACTGGAGTAAACAGAGCAATAAGAGACTCATTTGACCTTGCAGTGCCCCTGGGAGCATCTGTTCCCTCCAGCTTCAGGAAGTGACGGGGCTGGCCAAGGCGGGGAGAGCGCAGCTGAGAATGAGGGAAAGGTCTGGAGTCTGGGCTATGCACCCAGTCTGGAGTTTCCTGATGTGTGGATGTTCCATTGTTTTGTTTCAATTACACAGCATTCTATCATCTTCTTTGGGGAGAACCCAGCATGGGTTATAAATCCTTTGTGAATCTTGACAGTGGGGAGGAATCTTCCTTCCAAGCCATAGACAGTCCCAGAAGGCCACTGACAGTAGCATCAGCAAATCAGGTCGAGTGTGAGGCTCTGGCCTTGACGGTCCAGGGACAGGTCTGACAGCAGCTTCACACTGGCCCTGAAGGATGACAGCAGCCACTGACTTGCTTCTTGGTCAGGCTGGGCCTGGTTCATCAACCTCCTCCCTTCAATTGGCACGCTACCTGATGTCCTTCCAGTGTCTGCTCAAGTTAGCTTGTTGCTGCTACTTGAAACTGGGAATCTTGTATATTGGCATAGCCCATCACCTCCCTTCCAAACAGAAAACAAGGTGATTCCCATTAAATGTCAATGACTTCTTGCAAAACTAAAGTGCAACCTGCACCTTGATTCTTGTGTGTGTATGAGTGTGAGTATGTGTGTGTATGTGTGTGTGTGTGTGTGTGCGTATTTCATTTAAACATTTCAGTAATGGGAAAAAATGTATTTCCATGCACTGAGTTATGGTAACTATGGTGATGGCAGAAAGAGCACTGCTCCGGCAATTAGATCAGGTCTCATGCACTGCGCGACCTTGGGCAAATCTGTTTCTTCTCTACTCAGGCTGGGGTGAACTGTGAGCCCTTTTCCAGTACTTAAGACTCTGTATCTAGGAGATGGGAAGGAAATCATTTCTATTACCTCCATGTCTAGGAAAGAGAGTCCTTGTCACAAAGGGACTCCATCTCAATCAGTTCCATACAACTAAGGCCATTCTTTATCTATATAGACTTGTAAACAAAAAGCAACAAAATTTAACACCAGCCTCATGCCCCCATGGGGTTTGCCAACTGCAATAATAATACCAATGAGAACTCATACTTGGAAAACAGCTACTGAGCACCAGACCTTATTCTAAGAGTTTTACCTTTGTAAGCTCATTTGTTACTTACAATCACCATGACATAGGTGCTATTATTATCCCATTTTACAGATGAAGAAACAGAGGCACAGAAAAATTAGATAGCTTGCTCAAGTCATACAGCTAATAGGCGACAGAGCCACTACTCAAACTTCATCTGGCTCTAGAATTCAATCATTTTATATGTGTGTGCATGTGCATGTATGTGTCTCAATATAAAAGTCCCCACGCTAGTCATTTGAAAGTGCACAGCTCAATGATATTTAGTATGCTCACAGGATCTGGCTTTTAGTAACATACTAGATTGCATCTGTGTGTATATGTGTGAGTGTCAACTTAATAAACACAGCTTACAAATGATATCACAGCCTGAGAGGCAGTGAGGTGGAGCATTATTTCTTTCACCACTCCCCTGCATTCAAAGCAGAGATGCAATTTCCTGGTGAAGATCATAAAGTTGTTGTGCGACTTGTGACTTTGGGTCACTCATTGTTCTAGTCAACTCTTTGCCTCCATAAAGGCTGCATTTGGTCTCAATCAACATTTGAACCCTTTGGGGGGTATCTAGGAAGAGTTCCCACACTTCCTCTGGGACAGCTCTCACTGTTTAACACCCCATCTCCAGAAAGTCCTGCCTGTATCTCTTCCACAAATAAAAACTTACCACATTAACCCTGACTCTGGGGGCAGAAGGGGATGTGTTGAAAAAAGATGGGGAGCATTTCCTCTGTTATGACCTTTCCTATTGAACCAAAGACACCCAGACCTAATTACATCTGACCTCAGGCAAAGTATAATTATGAGTAATGTAGTATCTCCATGACTTTCCCTCACCAGCACCTACTACCTGTTCTATAGCATGGACTGAGGTGAGTTCTGAAAGCAGGGAGGGCTGGAAGGGATCTGGATGTTTGGGTGTTGGGCCAGTGATTTCCAGTCTGATTGGATGGCAGTTACTACATGGAACTTTCCAAAATGCATTTTTTTCAAAATGTACTCCTACCTCATCCTCATACCCATGTGGACACAGAGTGAAGGTGGTTTGGGGGCCTGGGGGTGGGGGAGACATGTGTTTTAAACAATTCCCTCCTAGAGATCTCATCTTCCTTTTTCCCCTCCCCTTTCCAATGTCCCTAGGAACCACTGCTCAACCATTACCCAAAGTTCTTATTCTTTTAGAATCATGGAAAAGGTGATTCCTGAGGTTACTTTATACTCTAAAATTCTGTAGTTCATTCATTAATATAGTTCTCAATTCAGCATTGACTGATTGCCTGCTCTGTGCCAAGCACTGGGCACACAGGGTGAATAAGACCTAGTTAGACAAAGTCCCTGCTCTTGATGCTATCAAGGCTTTTGACCTTGTTGGGACAAACAGACAGACAAACCAAGTGTCCTTCTGATGTGAGGAGCTGGGGGAGGAGGGTAGGGAAGTACCTCATGATCCCAATGTCCCTTTGGGTGATCGCTTGGCTTTTTCTTCTCCAAAGAAAATGATTTCATTGTCTTCTTTCCAAAATTCCTATTTCCTACTGTTTAAACACAACAATATAATAAACATATGAAAAGTTCTAAACCTGATACATCTACCTGCTTGCTGGTTTCAGATGCAAAACACATCCTCTGTGGCACCTCACATGGGTTGAAAACCCCACAGGCTAACACTCCTCCACTGAGAGGCCGTTTTAACAAGGAACTTGGTTCAGGCATCAGCTATAGAACATTAATATTCATGGTTAGTTTTTGTGAAAACCTTTATTTCAATCTTTTGTTTCTGTTGAGGAGGAGTCTTAAATTGGCCAGAAAAATCCCAATTCCCATTTATTCTATCTAGGCCTCTATTTTCAGAGTATTTTCTTTTTGGCTCCTGTTATTTATCAAGGTTGGCAAGGAAAGTTAGTTCTACTCCTGTCCAAGTGTTAAATGGATACTCATGTGTCTCTTTGCCACATTGGTATAATTGATTTTATTGCAAATAGGATTTTTCTCTTTTCCCCTTTGCATGCAAATGTGGCACCCTTTCACTGTTTGCATAATAGCAGTAATTCTTTCATTTATACAAAAGGACATGCATTATTTTGGCAGATAGATGGAGCTTTGATGGAGAGATTATTACATTTCCAAAAGCAAAGAGAATAACTCAGAATTTAGCCAGACGCTGACTAAACACCCCCTCCCCCAATGGCACAGATCCTGGGCCAAGTGTCTAACATGCCACAAAGTCTTGTTCCAGAGAATGAACTTGCAGAACAGGAAGACCTTGCTGGCTCTTCCCCCATTCTCTGCCCAGCTCTGCCCTGCTCTGCAGACTGTCCCCTGGGCTCCCTTGACCTCTGGAGTCGCTCAATGGGAGGCACCAGAAGAGAATGAGGCTGGGAGTAGAGAGGCTCAGCTCCTGTCATCCCATCCCCACCTGCTTGCGATGGCCCAGACAATGGTTACCCCCCTTCTAGCCATGGCATCTAACCAGCAGCCCCTCTAGCACAAGCCTAACTCCCCTGGACTTCAGTGATTCCTGTGCATCTCCTGCTGCTTCCAGCTGGACCCTGGAAGCTTACCTTGCCCATGTCTAGATGGACAGTTGGTTAACTCTGTAGTCCATGAATAAATAGACAGTCCTTATGCTCAACCCTGTGGGCATGCCATCTCTTTCCTTCCAAGACACTGCAAGCACCACCTACTCCTAAGACTTCACTTAGCTCAAAAGAACCTCCCCTCCACCCCTACCCCTACCACCCATAGACACATCAAAAAGGGAAAACTGGGTTCTGATCACATTATCTGAGCCCTGGACCTGAGTCCTTTGCCTTTGCAGTTAATGATCAAGACATTTTGGTTTTTTATTTATTAAGCTGGGTTTCTGTCATTTTCTGTAACCATTTCTTCTTAGAATCCTAACTATACACTAAAGATGAACACTTTATAAACTAGGAATTACCACAAACTGGGCAAAGGGGCAGACAGAGAAGAAAACAGAATCTAATATTTCTGGAGCACCTATTATATGCTCTAGAATAGAGCACATACAAATGTAGGTTAATTTATTTAATTCTCAAATTAACTTTGTGTGGCTAAGTCAAGGATCTTGCCAAGCATTACACAATTAGCAAAGGGCGAGGTTAAGTTCAAATCAAGGACAGTCTCCTGGCAAAGTTCAGTCTGTTCCACTTGGAAGTACTGCCATCATCATCATCAGGATCTTCATCATCGTCCTCCTCATGGTCACCATTATCATCATCAACTTCAGGAAGCTCACTGAGGAGCTGGCTCACAAAGCAGAAAGCAGAATGTCTTAGTCACCAGAAGCACCAGACCTTGAGCACATCCATGACAGTGTGAGTTACTACAGCAAGAAGCAGAGAGGGCACCAATTAAGGGAAGTAGACAGCATGCTGACAAGCGTATCTTTCCTCTAAGGTGCTGGAAGAATCCCCACTTTGAGAGATGATGGAAAGGGAATTCAGAGATGAGGACAGAGTGTAAGCAAAAACAGCAAGGTTGGAAATACCGGTCCATTAAAAGGAAATACAGGTCCACTCTAAACTTATATAGTTCTCTGTAGCTCTCTTCTTTGATCTCCTCTATATTTTTCTCTTTTTCATCTTTTTCACTTTCTTTTTATTGTGGCAAGAACATCTGGCATGAGATCTACACTTTAACAAAGGTTTAAGTGTGCAATACAGTGTAGTAGCTATGGGTGTGTTACTGTACAGCAACTGTCCAGACCTTACTCATCTTGCTAACTGAAACTTCAAAGTTTACTTTGAATCTTCAGTTTGATTACTAACTCCCCATTTCCTCTGTCCTCAGCTCTCAGTAACCATCATGCCACTCTTTGATACTATAAGTGAATAAATTTGACCACTTTTGATACCTCACCCAAATGGAATCATGCAGTATTCATCTTTCTAGGACTGGTTTATTTCCCTTAGAGTATCATTCTCAAAGTTAGCATTAGCATTGTCACATATTGGAGAAAAACCTTCTTTCTAAAGGTTGCATCTGATTCCATTGCTTATAAATGTTTCTTTTTTCCGTTCATCCATTGATGCACATTTAAATTACTTCCACAGCCCAAGTGCCTCAAAATAGTCAATGGAGCAAAAAGTTGTGGTATATTTAGCCAATGGAATATTACTCAGCTATCAGTCAGGGCAAACCAGCAGCACTTTTTTTTTTTTTTTTTTGAGACAAGGTCTCGCTATTTTTGCCCGTGGAACCGCAGGCTCTCGTTGCCCGGGGTACCACAGACTCAAGCCATCCCCAGCCTCAGCTTCCCAGGTAGCTGGGATGACAGGCGTGCACCACCACGCCCAGCTATTTTTTTGGAACTATGTCTCACTACGGGCCCCAGGCGGGACTCGAACCGCGATCCCTAGCCCCGGCCACTTCATAGGCTGAAGCTTACAAGCACAAGCCACTGTGCCCGGCCTTACTCAACTATCAAAGAAGACAAGCTCATGCCATTTATGGCAATGTAGATGACTGGAAGGGATTATGCTAATTGAAATTAATAAGAAGGAAGAAGTTAAATACATATGGTCTCACTTTCATGTGGGATATAGAGAAACCAAACAAAAGGTCAAGAAAAAGTCAGAATCAGCTAGCTGATCATAGAACTGAAACATACAGCAAAGGAGGAAGAGGGAGTAAGGTCAAAATCAGGAAAGGATGAAGACAAGGGTATATGGTGATGGGAGAACCATGGGAACTACAAAAATATGAGAAAAAATTAATTAAAATAAAATAAATAATTTCTATATCTCAGTCATTGGAGATAGTGCTGCAATGAACATAGGAATGCTAATGTTGCTTCAAGATTCTGATATGACTACTCATGGAAAAATGCCCAGAACTGGGATTGCTGTATCATATTATCATATTATAGTTCTAATTTTAATTTTAAAAAATACCTCCTTACTGTTCTGCATAGCAACTATACCCTTTTGCATTCCCACCAAGAGTTTACAAAGATTCCAATTTCTCCATTTTTCCGGGTCTTTTGTGGCTTTATTATTTGTTTATTTATTTACTTATTTATTATTTTTTTGGTGAGACCCATCCCGAAATGTTTCAGGTCATCTCTCATTGGGGGTTGGACTCATATTTCCCTGATGAATAACAATGTTGAACACTTTTTTTTTTTTATAAAAGAAACAACAGTGTGAAAAGGCAATTACAGAATGAGAAAAACATCTTAAAAGGAGTAAACTTCCAAAATATGTAAAAAAGTAGCCTCCCCCAAAAATCCTCTAATAATCAAAAAAATTTTAATGAGCTACATTCTTGGATACTTCTTTGAAGAAAACATATGAATGGTCAACAGATATATGAAAAAAATCAATGTCTCTATTTTCCCCTGATGTCTTTTCTAGACAATAACAAGACCAGAAAGTTGATTTCTTTGGTCTTCCACTTACTACAGTGCTTGGCAAAGTCCCTTTAAACTTTATAGTGGAAAGAGAAGAGCTGTTCAGTCTCTCTATACAGTCTCCCTTCAATGCAGTTGACCTTGAAAGCACACAGGACAGTGAACAGGTAACCATGCTGACTGGGGTTAAAGGTGAGTCTGCAAACCTATAAAGATGACCTTGAAGTCCTAGTGGGTTGAGGCTCCTAGCCAGCTCCCAAAGGCAGAGGGATCATGTGTTCAAACATTGATGCTTGCTCTGAACATGGTGCAAAGTTAGCCCTGGAAACACAGCCCTTTCTCTCTTCATGCCCTTGACTTCTCCTTCCCCCTACAGTTGTCTCATTACACTGTGAACAGTGACACATTTTCCCACATGCATCAATGCCTCATTTTAGCACACTTCCTTCCCATATCTATTAACAAAAGGTGTTGTGCTGATGCTAAACCAGGCAGACAGACTGATCCCCCCACCCCTGTCAGTGTGTCTGCCAAGTAAAACACACAAAAACAGGAGCACTATTTTTGAAAGCCAAGTTAAATAAGGTGCCTTTAAAGTTGAGTCCCCTGGGGTTGTATTGAGTCCCTAGGTTCTTGGTTTTGTGCGCCTGAGGGATCCCGCAGGTTAGCTTTAATTGTTTAACTAGGCCACTTAAGCTGTTGAGCCTTTGTTTAATTGGACAGTATTTATAGGCATTGCATCATCACATAGTTGAACTGTTCTTCTCAGACTGAGATCACCCCTTGGTTTGTTGGGATTTTTTTTTTAAGCAGGAGGGAAGAAATGAACATTCTTGTCATTAATAGAAACTACTGACAAAACAGGAGTAGAAAGATTGTTGAGATGCTGACCTTTTAATAGCATAAAAGGCAGATTCTCTCCTGGCAAGGGTTGGTTGATATGGAAAAATTGAAGGTGATGAGGTGATGACTTGGTCAGTGGAGGCTGGGGTAAATTTGATTAAAATGATCAGTCTGTAAAACTCAATTTAGTCCAGTTCACTTCATAAAACACATGATTATGGCTTCATATAACGTTATTGCTCATGTGGTAACCATTGATGTGGCTTCATTGTTTGAACTACACAGGATGCATTGTAAAAGAGAGTCTATTTTGCTATTATTTTTTTTAGATGAACTTTCCAGCTATGACCTAACCTTATGATTTGATCCTTTTATTTATCAAAATTTGGTAACAAGTATAATAAGTACATTTGACACATATGCTCCTTCTAATTATAATGGTAACAATGGTTGGCATTGACTGGGCGCTTAATGTATGCCAGGTGCTGTGCTTAAGTACCTAAGATCTAAAATACCACTTGATCTCAAATAATCCTATTAGATTCTATTAACTACACATAGATGATGAGGAAAATGAGACTTAAGAGATGGACAACAGGCCCAGAGTCATACTACTAACCATCAGTGCCTGAGAACTCAGAACCAGGATGAGTGAGTCCTAGGGACTCCTGAGGTTCTTAGCTACGCCAGACAACTTTCAGCAAGTAAACTGTGCGCTCACCCATCCAGTCTCTGTGGAATCCAAAGTTCTTAAGATGGTTTGCTGGGGGAGGTACTATGCTATATGTAGAGCATAGAATCTTCATGGAAAACTACAGATAGAGAAGTTATTCCATCTTCCCTAGAAATAAAAATACTTCTAAATCTTGGAAACTTTTTCTACAATGAAATAAAATTATTTTAATAAAATATTATATTAAATAGATATGACTTAAGTACATACGTAGTTACACAGCGATAACTTTCAGAAAGTAAGAATAAGTGGATTTTCCAACAAAATAAAAAACTTGACAATGTAAGTTGAACTTCTAGTCAAGATGAAGCAACAGAGGTGAATGCTTTGATCCACCCTCTTTGCTCAAAGCATATTACAATGGTTGATAAAATATAAAGTGTAGGGGGAGAGATAAAAATCTCCATTCACCAGAACCAGCAATGAATTATAAAGTGGTGAGTGGGCTTGAAGCCTCAGGTCACTTATGTTCCAACTCTGCAAACACATAGTGGCAGTTTACATTTGGACTCCTACCATGTAATGGGAACTCACAGTACTTTGTGCACAGTGGTGTATCAGAACCCCACTGACAGCTTGAAGTCAGGATATATGGCAGGACACCTCCTACAGAAAGGAGTTTATTAAGAAAAAGCAATTATTGACTCACTTCCGGAGACTACAGTTTTACAGGGAACTCTTGGCTCAAGAAAGCAGGCTGGAGAGATGACTTCCTGGCCAGAAACTGAGCCAGCCACCTGCTGCCCAGGGCTGTATTTGTGATCACCTCAACACCAGTCCAGAGAGACCCCACCTAGTACTTCGCTGGGATCAGATGGAGACAATTGCAAGCCCTTAAAACTGCTAGACAAACAGGATGTGATGCAGCACAGACACATATACACACACTTATATGTTCACAATATTGTTGCCATAAGAAATAAAGAAATCTAATACTAAAGAAGACTGCCTACAAAATCATCAGCATCATTCATTAAACAGAAAATGCCAACGATAAAATGAATTTTATGTAATAGGTTTGCAATTTTAGAATAGGTTGTCCAGAATATTCAGAAGCATATGCCAAGGCATCACATCCACTAACAAAAAGTAAATCTTGAAACACAAAGGAGATATGAAGTATAACCTAGTGAGTAAGAAAACCCAAATATAGATACTAACTTTAAAAAAGTGTGATTATTATAAAGACAAATTAACTTTAGTTACATGCAAAGGGAATAGTAAGGGAGGAAAGTCATGGTGAGACATACACACTAAACTTAGTCCAGCGAGAAAACAAGATGAGTTCTCATCTAGCAACTACAGATATGGCCCATACAAGTCTGCCCATCTGGTAGATGTTCCAAAACAAGGGCCTGAAGAGAAGTAATAGTTAACAAGATGAAAGCAGAATTTTCATAGTGGTAAAACACACATGTCCTGTGAAGGAAAGGAAGTTCTGTGGACAGAACATGACACATCACAGTGCAAGAGCAAATCATTGATGAAAAGAAAAAACTTCAAAACTAGAGGTGAGAACAGACAAAATACCCAGAACAACACATTAGGTTGACAGTGACTTATTTTCAGCAACCATTGTTGCCAGAATATAATGTAGTAATGTCCTTATTATGCTAAAGAAAACTATTGAGAAAACTAGAATTTTATAACCAGATAAATTACCATTTCAAGGCCGGGCACGGTGGCTCGTGCTTGTAAGCTTCAGCCTATGAAGTGGCCGGGGCTAGGGATCGCGGTTCGAGTCCCGCCTGGGGCCCGTAGTGAGACCTAGTTCCAAAAAAATAGCTGGGCGTGGTGGCACATGCCTGTAATCCCAGCTACCTGGGAAGCTGAGACTGGGGATTGCTTGAGTCCATGGTACCCCGGGCAACGAGAGCCTGGGGTTCTACAGGCAAAAATAGCGAGACCTAGTCTTAAATAATTAATTAATTAATTAATTAATTAATTAATTAATTACCATTTCATAGTGAGGACCACAAAGAAACACATCTACAAGCACAAGGACTATATGGGTCCTCCCACATCCAGATCCATATTCACACACTTAGTAAACACACTTCAGTGAAAGAAAAAGTGAAGCTACAGTAAAGGCCAGGAATATGAGAAATAGTGAAATAATGGTCAGGAAAAAAAACAATTGAATATATTTATAAGCTTAATCAAATATTGACTAGATATATACTGCACTTTTGAAGAAATGCTACAGAACAATATTTTTGTGAAAATACTTTTAACTCCAGGAAGGTGTTAAAATCTTAGAAAAATCGCTAAAAGAATTAATTAGCCACAAATAGGGAAAAAATTAAAAGAATATTTTAAAAATAACTTGCCACCCTAACAGAAAGCTTAAAAGGATTGGGGTGGGGGTGGAGGTGGAGGGCACAAGGAAAATGCCAATAAAGTGAAAACACAGAATAAGTTAAAGAATATCAATGATCCCTGACATATAAACATAACTGTGTAAAGCAGGTAGAGTCATATACTAAACACCATTTGCAACACACAGAAGCAGAACAGCTGGGAACAAGCAGGGATGCCTCCTATCAGGGATTCTCACCCACCGGGCCCGGAGGCCAAAGCCAAGAGCGGGGTAAAGGAACCCGAACTACATGAGTCTGATAGAGTCTTATTTTCTACACAGAGGATCTATAAAACTTTAGCAACAATAAGCTAACTCAGTATGTTTCTAAACATCAGAATAGCAGTCATACTTTTCCTAAATATCCATCGTGATTCATTTTAAAATTGTAATAGAAAAACAGCTATTCATAATAGCAACACAAATATAAAGCATCTAGGACTAAATCTAGGAATCAACACACATGCCTTTGTGAAAGACATTGCAGAGAGACTGTAAATGGGGTAAAGGAAGATGGAAAAAAAAAAACCACAAAAAGCTAAGGAACTATATGACATGTTCAAAGCCGAGGAAAGCTTACTGTGGTGACAGTGGCAATTCCCTCTAAAACACTCTGAAACTGAGTACAATGCCAGTCAAAATCCCAGCAGGGAAAGTTAATCCTGAAATTCATTTGGAAGAGCATTGACACCTGAATCACTGGGATGATATTGAAAATAGAAGATTGGGGGTCTTGTCCACCAGAAAGTTAGTTCTATCTGAAGCCGTCATAACTAAGACAGCGTGGAACTGACTTAAGAACAGACAAATCCATCAATGAAGAAGACGGTGCAGAAGAAACAGGCTACCTATAGATATAAAAATGATTCTTAGCAGAGAAGCACTGTAACCAATACAGAAAAAAAAAACAGGTTATTGAATAATTTATACTGTGACATATTCAAAAGGCAAAAAAAAAAAAAAAATTCAATCCTTAACTCACATTACCTAAAATCAATTTCAGATAAAGCTATCCATGAAAATTAAAACTCTAAAATCTCAAAAGGAGATATGAAATATATTTGTCATGAGAGAGAAAAGTTTTTCAAAAGTGTAATTTCTCAAATGAAAAGCAAAAAGTACCAGCCACAATATAAAAAGATTGATGTATCTGTCGTTAAGACTAACTTAACTGGTTGTGTTTAATAAAGTTATCATGAACAAAGCTTAAGACAAGATGCTACCTAAAAGGAAATATTTACAATGCACATAACTGACAGAAGAGCAGTGTCCAAAATTCATGCTGAACTGAAATTTAATAACAAAATGACAAACAAAATGAAACAGACTGAGTGGTGGACCTAAACAGACAGTGCACAGGAGAGCAAATCTGAACAGACCCTAAATCAATGAAAACATATTTGAGCACGCTGGAAAGCAGAAAGTTGCAGATTGCATAACATTTCACAACACCAGATCATGAAAATTAAAATTTTGATAACACCAAGTTCTTGTATTAGCTACAAGAACTCCCACGGACTGTTTGTGGAAATATAAATGGTACAACCACTTTTGGAGAATCATTTGGTCTTATCTTGTAAAGCTGAGCCACCCCACAGCCTGGCAATCCCTGTCTGGTTCTATCCTGCACAGAAACTCTTCCCCATGTGTGCCAGCAACAAGAATTCTCACTGCATATTTTGTGAAAGCATAAAAGGGAAAGATCCCAAATGTCCGTGAATATAAGAAAGGATACATCAACCGTGGTGTGTTCTTTCGGTGGACTATAAAGTAACAGACAAATGCATGAACTACAGAGTCATGTCCACATGGGTAAATGTGAATGTTGAGAGCAGAAGCAAGTTACATAATGATGTATGCAGTATTAAACTATTGGCAAAAAGTTCGGAATTCTGAAATCAATGCTATTTATTATTTGTGGACACACACAAATGTAGTAGTAATACAAAAATATGCATGGGGATGAGAAAACCAAAATTAGAGGGAACCTCTAAGCACAGAAAGGTAAAAAGATAAGAGGTTCTCAGAGTTTCAACTCAATATTTAATTTGTAATTATATCCCAAAAAGGAAAATACTAGATTTTGAAAAGCTAGGTTAGGGATAATATAGGTGTTTGTTATGATTTCCCTTGCTTTTCTAAACTTCAGCATAATTTCTCATCACACTTAACTCTATCCTTTTCCTCTCTCTGTTTACTTCTGATTGTGGTATGGTTTTAGTTGAATTCATAAATTGAAAAATTAAAAACAAAACAGCAAAATCTTCCCTTTTTGTCTCTTCTCAAATATTCTTTGTCTTCAAAAGATGCTGTTGCTATGAAAACGTGTATTTATCACCCACCTCATTTATGTCACTTAAATCTGAATAATTTATACTAAGTCACAGGGTTGAATCTCTATATGCTTATTGGAAATCTCTGTTCTTACCTGACTTTCTCTCTTTAAACAGCATAGAAGTAATAGAACTATCAGTAATTTGGGAGTAGAAATTTTTAATCAGATAAAATCTTTTCCTCCCCCAAAAGGCTATATAGTCAACTATGAGAATTTAAGTGAATTCCTAGACTTTTCTGCATGTATATCATGTATATATATTTAATGCAGTTTTAACCAATTTGCTTCACAAAGCTTCATAACTTGCATTATTCTCTCAGAGAATAACATTACTATATACTCTTCCTAATCTTCATTTTTAAGGGGTACCTAGTAGTCCTACAACTCTACTAAAATCCTTCTCCAATTCTTGGATGTTTACATTTCGTTCCATTTTGTGTTTCTATAAATGAAAAGTTATGACAATATTTTCATGAAAATATATTTTTTATATTTTGAATTATTTTAGAACTGGAACTTCCAGGTTACAGAACATAAGCTTCTGACAGATTGCTTCCCCAGAAGGACCTTGCTGTTGCTGATGCTCCAGAGGGCACTTCACAGGACTGAGTGGCTGATGTAACCTGGACTAACAGGGAGTTCTGTGGCAAGAACCACAGGATTCCTTCAACATGAGCCTTAGGTATGATCTTTATGTTAATTGCAAGAAGACAAGTTGAGAAGTGCCTGTTTTGACCTATTCATAAAATTTCCTAAAAGACTACCTGAGACAATGGTTCCCAAACATTATGTATATAATTAGAACTCTTACTTCATGGGTATGCCTTTGAGTTTGCACATTTTAAATTGAAATTGTTCAAAATTGAAAGGGGAGAATTCAAGGGGAGCATTTTATTTTTTTAATCTAAATTATTATAAATAAAGTTATTGAAGTTTGAGTTTTTCATAATGCTGTGTTTGGAGCTCCTGTGTCTTCCCTTAAGTATAAAAGCAACATATTGGGAAATATCAAAATATGAGAAATTAAATATAAATATAGATAATGAGAGCCCAATCTGTTTGCAGGGTGATTAGTTAAATAAATTTTTAAAACCAGAGCACATTTTGTTTCTTCTGCCAAAAATAAGTAAATTGGAACATATTTGGAAGTAATTAAGTGGTGGCAAAACTTGCAGGGACATATGCACAAAGATGTTCTTTGCAGAACTCTGGAGGCAAAAAAAAGAAAACAACCTCAGAACAAAGGGGAAGATTGTCATTGGGGAAAGATTGAATAAGTGTTAACATGTGTATACTTCAGAATATAACACAGCAAATGAAAAATATGCCACATCCCTGTCCACTTAGTAGAAGTGATTTCCATGAAGAATGCTTAGTGGGGGGACCAAGATACAGAGGCAATTAATAAAAAAAAATTGAGGACAAAAATAACATGTGTATATATAATGGAATCAAATTGAAAGCCAGGATATAAAACCACACATTTATGGTCAACTAATCTATGACAAAGGAGCAATGCATATACACTAAAACAAAGAAAGTTTCTTCAATAATGGTGCTAGAAAAACTGAACTGCCACATATAAAAGAATGAAACAATTATTACTTCACACCATACAAAAAGTCAACCCAAAAGTGAATGAAAGACTTGTAGCTAAGATCTGAAGCCATAAAATATATAGAAGAAAACATAGGCAAAACACGCCATGGTATCAACTTCAGAAACATACTTGAGGACTCATCTTCTGCAGTTAGGAAAGCAAAGGAGAATATAAACAACCGGACAACATCAAAGTAGGCTTCAGTACAGCAAATGAGACAGCAACCAAAAGAAGAGACACCCTACTGAACAGGAGAAAATATTTGCAGACCTTATATCTGATAAGAGATTGACATCAAAGATCTGCAAAAAGCTCACACAACTAAACACAACAAAGCAAACAACCCGATAGTAAGTGGGCAGAAGAGCTAAATAGACACTTCTCCAAAGAAGACATACAGACAGCCAACAGGCAAGTGATGTTGAAAAATGTTCAAAATCCTTATTATTAGGAAATGTAAATCATAACCACAATGAGATTCTACCTCACACCTTATTAAAAAACAAAAAATGGAAACAACATTTGCTGGTGACGGTGTAGAGAAAAACGAACCCTCTTACAGCTGGTGGGAATGTAAACCAGTTCAACCATTATGGAAAGATGTGTGGAGGACTCTCAAAACACTAAATATTGATCTACTGTATGACTCAGAGATTCTACTCTTAGGAGCCTATCCAAAGGACACAAAAACACTAATTTGAAAGGAAACCTACACTCTTATGTTTATTGCAACACTACTTACAATAGCCAAGATAAGGAAATAACTTAAATGTCCCAAACAGATGGGTGTATCAAGATGTGGTATATATACATAATGGAATACTACTCAGCAGTCAAAAAGATACACTCATACCATTTGTGGTAACATGGATGTAACTGGAAGGAATTGTGCTAAGCAAAATAAGTCAGAAGGAACAAGATAAATAGCATGTGATTTCACTTATATGCAGAATATAGAGAAACTGAAGGTCAGGAAAAAGACAAAACTTGCAAGTTGACTACAGATCTGAAAAAGTAAATATGACATCCTACTGAATTGGAAAGAATATTTACATTACACAACCTACCAAAGGTTAGCCAAGATAAACAAAGAAAATATTCAACTTAACAATAACAATACAATTAATGAATGGGCAGCATCTGAACAGACGACTGACATAAACAGGCTATCCAGAAGACCAACAGATACATAGAAAAGTGTTAATCATTGCTTTTAATAAGGAAGATGCAAGTTAAAATTAAAATGAGGTACCACCACATATCCATGAGAGTGGCACATATTAAAAATGCCCCCAACCACAGACACAAGAGAAAACACTGCTGGTGGGAATGCAAACTTGGCACAGACAATTTGGAAAGCAGTTGGGGCTTGCTTTAGGAACTAAGGCAATTCCACTTTGGGAGTTACCTGAAGGTCAAAAAATCATCAATGCAAAAAGATGATATACTTTGAAATATTTATTGCAGCATCCTTTACAATAGCTAGGACTTGGAAATAACCCTGGTGCCTGCTGATAGAGGACTGGATTAAAAAGATGTAGTTTAGCCACACAATGGAATTCTATATGGAAAGATAAAATATCACCACTTACAGAAAAATGGAAGGCACACTCAGGAATTACATTCAATAAAGCAAGTCATACCATTTGACCCAGCAATCCCACTACTGGGAATCTACCCAAGGACATGAAAACATTAATTCAAAAGGACACCTGTACATGCATGTTCATTGCAGCTCTGTTTACAATTGCCAAGATTTGGAAACAAACCAAATGCCCCAAAACAAATGATTGGCTAAAAAAAAAATGTGGTACATATACACAATGGAATACTACGTATCCATCAAGGAGGACAAACACATGTCATTCGCAGCAACATGGATGGAACTAGAAAGACTCACATTAGCAGAAATAAGTCAAAAAGAAAAAGAGAAATACAGGATGGTCTCACTTATATGATGGATATAGGGAAAAACAAACAAACGAACAAGAAAAAATAAAACAACCAATGGGAGTGAACAATGGAGCATGAGAGGAGGAGGAGGAATGAAGTGGGGGAGGAGAAGAACACAAAAGATCAGGATGGTTAACAGGTGTTAGTGAAGTGGGAAAGCCCCGGGGTACACAATAATATAAATAAAAATATACATATATATGCAAAAAAATTTTAAAAAAGAAAAAGTCAAAATTAACAAGCTGATAACAAAACTAAAGCATACAGTTAGGGAAAGGGAGAGAGGGAGGGGGAAGTCAGGAAATGGATGAGCACAACATATTAAGATGATGGTTCATGAGTGATATGGTGATGGGAGAATCCCAGGGAATACAACAACATAAAAAAATGGGTATATATGTATATATATATATGTGTATATATACATGTACATATATGTGTACATATGTGTGTATATGTATGTATATACGTACATATATACATGTATATATATGTATCTTCCCTAAGACAAGAGTATATATACATATATATGTGTATGCCTTACATATATATAATAAAAAATAAAAAATAGTTCCCTCCAAAAGAAGCTTAACACATAATAAACAATTTCAAATGTTTAAAAAAAAACAAAAAAAAACCTGTATCATTCAGTTTTTTTAAATTATAGGAGTTTCTTGATTATTACAGGTGACAACCTCTGTAACATACGGCAAAAATATTTCCTGTGGTTTTGTTTAGGAATGACTTTGCTGTAGAGTTATAAATTTTAGGTAGTCAAATCCATATTTTTCCCTATTGTAAGTTGTAATTTCTCTTTCATGCTAAGAAAAATTCTCTCTCCCCTAAGATTGTAAAGCTAGGTACATTTTGTACTTTAAGACTGTGTCTGTGCAAGCACCTTCACTATTTTTCATCTTAATAAATTTGCTGTGTAAAAATAAACAAATAAATAAAGCAAGTCAGAGGATACGTAATGGACACTTTTACATATACCTGAATAAAACACGGAATGTGATGTATCAACAAAGCAAAATACAAAATTTAATCACTAATAAATGAAGTGAGGCTAAGAAGTGGGGGGAAGAGGCCTAAGAAACAATGATAGCGGGGGACTTAGGGTAGGGGAAGAAAAAAGGTCAACAAAACTGAAGCAAAGAGCAAGAGAGGGTGGGGAGGGATGGGCACAAGAGATTAAGATGGTTCATGGGTGATAAGGTGGTAGGAGAACCTCGGGGTAGACAATAATGTGTTGTTTTATATATATATATATATATATATATATATATATATATATAATAAAAAGAAAAATATTCTAAACAAAATTAAAAATAAATAAAAGAAAAATAAAACTGATTAAAAGAAAAAAGGTAGACACATTGGAGGAGATGACTACATTTTCTCTTACATCACTTTAGAAAATCTAATCAGATCATAAGCAGTATACAAGATTCCTGAAGTTCTAGCCCAGATCCCAATCCTTTTACCAACTCAGCTGAGTATTACCGTGATATATACGTAAGAACTTGAACATGTGTCTCTCAGCAAGTTTCCTGAGTACATTATATCGATTTTCCTGCATTAAAAACTATCTGCCGGTGCTCTTCCATGGAGTTAGTCATATTTCCCTGACTCCTCTGGCCATTTTCATCTCTCTCTTGCCAGCTCAGAAATCCTCTGTATTGTTCAACACTTGGCTTAGGTATCTTTGCTTTCTAGAACTGTCCCATAGCCACCACCCGTCCCAAGTCCTGTCCCCTACCTCAAGCCTGGTGGGGTACCCCTCTTTGATGCTCTCACAGCCTGCTCCCATCCTTCTACAGACACACACATGCACATACCTACTTCTTTTCTAACACTTGCCACACTGTCTTAATTTCCTGTTTATGCATCTATTTTACACCATACACTGTGTATTCCTTGATGATGGCAGTGATATCTTGTCCATTATTGTATTCCCTGTGCTTTGGCAGTATTCATTAGAAGAATTAATAACTAAATTCTACAGTCTTTATAAACTTTTTCAAAGAACAATGCCCAACCTCTCCATTCCTACTGCTGAAGTTACTTTCACCTTGTATTTAAGGGTTCAAGATCAACTTCTTTAAAGGGTGTCCAGGCCTCTTAGAGGCACATCTGTCACTGAGGCTATTCACACATTGTAAATGTTTAGGAAGCAGCACTGGGCAGCTTTCTGAAGAGATGCCTGCTGTGCTATTTTGATGAAAGTGAAGAATGATGGCCCCAAGACAACCCACAGTGAGGCCTTCAGTGCTCTCTGAAGATTTCCACCTAAAATAAACACTTTGGGAGAGACTGGCCCAGCTCCTAGTCCCTCCCCCCACCCGCCCACACACACTTTCTCTTCTAAATCTTCTGGCCTCCCCAGGGCAGGCTGCTGGCAGCAACATTTGTGCCATGAAACTGCAAGATTGGACCACGTAATCTGGGTGACATTAGATTTGAAATGACTTCTTGAGCCGGGCGTGGTGGTGCACACCTGTAATCCAAGCACTGGGAAGAAAGAAGCCAGGGATCACTTGAGACATACCAAGACCTGGTCTCAAAACACATGTAACAGAAGTAAAAATAGATAAACTGAAACTTCATCAAAATTAAAAACTTCTGTCAACAAAGTACCCAATAAAGCAAAAAGGCAGCCTATGAAATGAATAAATGTTTGTAAGGTATATATATCTGATAGGAGATTAACATCCAGAATATATTTTAAAAGTCTGTAAACTAGACAACAAAGAATAATCTAATCCAAAAATAAGCCATGAACTTCAACATGTACTTCTCTTGAGAATCTGTGGAAACAACCAGCAAGCACATGAAGACACATCATCTAAATCTGAACCTTGATGAGACACCACTTGACACCAACTAGGGTGGTTATAGCCAAAAAGAAGAAAAGGAAGATAAATAAGCATTTTGACAATGTGGGGAAGTCTGGACCCTCCAGCACTACCAGTGGGGCTAGGAAATGGCCAAAAACAGCTAAGATGGGGCAACCACGGGGGGTGTGGGCACAAGTTTCATCCATACCGGAAAACACCCCAGCATTTCCCCAAACGCTTAAGCGTAGCAATGCACATGACCTAGCAATCCTACTCCTAGACATATATATCTGTAATATTAAAAAGAAGGGACTTGAACAAATATTTGTACACTAGAATTATTCACAACAACTAAAATGTGAAAAAATACAAGTGACCGTCAACAGATTGATGGGTAAGCAAAATGTGGTATATATACATATTTGTATTCTACACTATGAATATTCAGCTATTAAAAGGGATGAACTATTGATAAATGCAACAACATAGATGGACATTGCAAATATTTTGCCTAGTGAAATAAACCAGATGCATAAGGACAAATGTGGTATGATTCCGCCTCTCTGAGCTCTTTAGTACAGGAAAATGCATGAATTCAGGCAGTCAAACAGGGGTCACAGGGGGCTGAAGGAGAGAGGGGGAGGGTGAGCTATTGTGTAATGAGTACAAAGGTTTTGTTGAAGATGATGAAGAAGTTTTGCCTATGGAGCAGTGATGGTTATTATTGCAAATGTGTTTCATTTCACTTAATTATACATTTACAAATGTTTAAAATGATCGCTATCACAGTATACATATTTTATCAAAACAGAAACACATATTTTTTATTAGTAATTTCTTTCTTTTTTTGTTTTTTTTTTCTTTAGAGACTAAGTCTCGCTATGCTGCCCAGGGTTGTCTCGAACCCGTGGATTCAAGTGATCCCTAACCTCAGCCTCCCAGGTAGGTAGGATTACAGTTACATGCCACCATGACCTTTATTAGTAATTTCACTTCTCCAAAGACACCATTAAGAAAATGAAAAAGTAAACCACAGTGAGAGAAGATGTTTACAAAATATAGACCTGACAAAGAGCTCACATAATCTCAAGAAGTCATCACATCTCAGGAACTCAAACACATCAATAAAGAAAAAGATATTACATAATAAAAAGTTGGGCAAGATACTTAAATACACACTTCACAAACGATGACAACAAAGCAGCCCCACCTATCTAGTAAACCTTTCAAAAGATGTTACCGGCTTAGTGATTTTTAAAAAAGCAAATAAAAATCTCCATAAGATTTCCCCACATGCTCATCAATACAGCTAGAGTTAAAAGAACTAGTACCAAGAACTGGCAGAGATGTGAAAAAAAGAAACTAGAATTCTCATACACAGCCCGTGAGTGTAAAAAAGGGCATAATGACTTTGGAAAATGGTTTAACACTTTTTAGTAAAGCTGAACATATGCATATGCTAAGACACAATAATTCCTCTTCTAGGTATACGCAATGAGAACATGCACCTATGTGCTCCACAAGCTGTATACAAGACTGTCTATAGTATAGCTATTTGTCATTACCCTAATCCTAGAATGGAAAAAACCAAATGTCTGTGAATAGAACGGAAAAGATAAGCTATAACAGATGGTTTGCAGCGGAAAAGTATACAGCAATGGAAAGGACCCAACTGCAGTTCCATGTTGTCTAATAAAAGGAATAAGTTCTGAGAAATTTCATCAGGCCAGTTCATCATTGAGTAGAAGTCACAGAGTGCAATCACACAAACCTAGGTGGCAGAGCCTCATGCCTCCCAGACAACATGGTACAACCAGCCCGTGTGGTACCTCACCGACCCATGGTGGGAATCATCATGACCAAAAATGCCACAGCATCAATGACTCTCACAGACATAAAGCTAAACAAGAGAAGTCAGACACACAGAAACTACAGAGTGTGAATCCATGTATTTGAATTTTAAAACCAAGCAAAACTATATAAGGTGTTAGGAAACAGAATAGACTGTTGATGTCTGCCAGGAGAGATGGAAATAGGGATCCAGGATGCTTGTTCTGTTGATTCTTGACCTGGATAGTAGCCACAAAGGAGCATGTACTCTGGGGTAAGTCACTGAAATGTGCTTATGACTTGTGCTTTCATGTGGAATAGTATATTTCCACAAGAATGCGTGCAAGAATAAAAGCAGATCTACTTATCACTTCTCAGCCTTTAGGCTAAGTTCAAGTGTTAAAGCAGATCTATATGACTACAATAGACTTTTCACCCTAAGTCCCTCCCAGCAACATGGTCCTGGTAGCCACCGATGTGCATCCTCCAATTAGAGAAAACCACTCAAAACCCACAGAGATCCAAAAGTACAGTGTGGGCTCCAACTTATTGTCTGGGTCTACTCTCCCCTAGTTTGCCCCATCCCCACCTGCAAGAGCAGATGAGGGGCTCATCATTTCCCTTCAGCCCCCCCCACACACACACAGTTCCAAAAAACTGTGAATGTTTGGGCTCTTGCCTCTTAAAACCTGCCTCCTCTAGTACTAAACTTGGGCATGAATTTCCCCAAAACCAGTTTTTTTGCTCTTGTGCCTGATAAAGCTTCCCATTTCATAAATAAGGAGAGAATAGGCTTCCCACTCCATCTCTTAAAAGGAATTTTGTATTTGATTTCCATCTTGGTGACTAACCAGCTGGGGTAGTGACTCTGGGTAAATCACTTAACCTCTCTGAGGTTAAGGATTAAAAATAAAGGCTGTTTTTCAGGTTTGTTCCAAGGATAAGAGAAAAATGTGCAAACACCAAGCACAGACATTTGTACTTTGCTTGATAATTTCATTTTGCTAAGATGCAACAGCAAAAAACAAATGCACACCTTTTGTAAACCTGAGACTTGTCTTGGGTTTAGCTGTTAACTCCTTATTAGCAGCATAGGAAAACCACACAAGAGCTTAGAACCATGCAAAGAGGGCAAACAAGAAATGAAGGTGGCAGCTAGCCATCTTCCAGACAAAGCAGGACCCTCTGCAAATGTCCCTCTGGTAACGCCTGCCTCCATTCTTCCCAGCACAAGAAACTTACTCCTTCACAGTCTAGCACGCTTGGTTCTAATAATGTTTATTTATTCATTCAGCTAATATTAATGGACCACTATAATAGCAAACAATCTGCCAGGTGTTGAAGCTGCAATGGTAAGCAAGACAGATGCCAACCCATCCAACGGTTCATCTATTTTGATTAGCTTTTCCCAAATCCGTATATTTTATTACAAAAGTAAAATCAAACACTGCAAAAATGTGTAAGTGAAAAGTAAAAATTGCCTCACCCACCTTCTGCCACCTTTGTGTCCTGGAATGACTAAAATTAACATCCTTGCACATTTTCTAAGTATACACACATACACACATGCACATATATATATATATATACGCACACATATATATGCGTGTGCGTATATGTATATATATATAGATATATATTTCACAAAAACATATACTCCTCACATTTGCTTTTTCATTTGAGAATAAACTTTGGATATATACTACATGCCCTTTATTCTTTTCAAAGGCTGTATAATATTCCATTATATAAACGCAATCATTCTTTGAAACTACTCCTTTTTGGGTCCAATGAACTGTGGTGGAAGGCTAGAGATGCCTTGATAGTGGGTGTGAGGGGGTAACATACCTAAAAGGCAGTGTGAATCATGGAGTTGTATACCAATGTTATTTTTAACAATACAATTTTTAATGGATTCCTACTATCTTTGGGAATATTAAAAAGTACATTTATCTTTCAGTAGTATTGTGTTTCTTTCAACTACTCTTAGATTTCCACCAACTGCAGATTGATGATATTATGTATTTTAATGTTAGTTATTTTATGCAAGGGATATAGGTCTTTTTGCTTTTTGAGTATTTTTTACTCAGTGTTTAAGTATCCTTTCTCTATTATTCAATATCAGATTTTACCCTTCATCAATAGTATAGCATTGTTGATGTACTTAATATGTTTGGCATTGGATTCTACTTTGTTTAGCATTAGGTCACTACATATTATCACTTTTTATTTAAATAAGTGCTTTGTACCTTTTCTTATCCTTTGCTATTAATTTCTTTGAATACTTTTTCAACAATATGATTTTCTTTTTTAAAAAATAAAACAAGTTTTAAAAATCAAAAAAATAAACTTGCTCCATCTTGACAGATATTCAGGGAGTCCAGATCATTGGCTGTCACTTGCTGTTTCTGTGGAGATCCTCAGAGATAATTATCTAATCATGTCACATGATGCTTCTGTGGAGTAACTTTCTAGTAGTTGATTGCTGGATCACCAGTCACTGACAATTATCTACTAGAAAGCTTGCACTGATTTATACTCCCATCAACAGTACATGAGGGGGCATTGCCCTAGCACTCTTACTGCTTTTGAATGAAACCACTCTTTCAATTTCAACTACTCTTACTGGTGGCCCTGTCCTAATTTTTACTGTAGTTGTTCCGTTCAGGGGTGGGACAGATGGCCAGTTCTCCCTGGTCCAATTGTCCTTCTTCCTTATCAATACAATGTTTAGTTGGGCATTGGTTTACTCAACTGAATGGACATTCCCAGAGTGCCTTAAAACTGGGTAAGTAGCCAAGTGACAATACATCTGGCAATATGTTAAGAGTAAGAAAAGCATGTGATTTCCAACGTGTGCTCTTAACAAAAAGGGGCATTGCCCCTCTTTTTCCTCCTGTCAAACTTTTTCCTCCTGTCAAAAATGTCAGCTATGACAGCAATGGCAGCCATCTTCAACTAGATAGAGTCTGAATGCTGAGAATGGCACAGAAGGAAAATAACCAATACTTCTGACCTATGATGTTCCAAAATCACCCCACTGGCTCTGGACTACCAACCCATAATTTCACACAAGAAAGAAAAAAGTTTTGTTTGTTTAAGGTACTATATTTTGAGGTCTCTTATTACAGCTTCCAAGCTTGATTAATACAAGTGGGAGTTTGGGAAGACTTTTCTAAAGACACTAATGTTCTTTGTCCCAGAAGTCCTACCAGCCTCTTCCCAACTAGGTTTAAATTCCTTGAAAGTGGACCTCGTCTCACTAGATATTTCCAGATTGACTGTGAGTTTTCTGCCAGTTCTCTGGCCACTCAAGGAGAACCTGCCTGCACACATTGGCAGCACTCCTAGGGATGACCTAGTTCCAAAGTACTATGCAACGTGCACCAAAACCAGAGCAACATGGAAGAATGGAAAACAAATTTCCAGCACAGCAATTATTATACTTTATGTAATAAAAAAAATTTTTTGTAGCATTTACTCATGATTTTTCAGAGCTAAACTTTTTTTTACATTGGAAAGATTGTGAGTGCTAATATAACAAATCTCTTGTTATCAATCTTTTAGACACACGTGTATTTCCTAAGCAAGATGAGGAGGAGGTAGGTGGGGGGACCAACAGCAACAACAACATGAATGATCCTTCCTGAGATCATTCTTCTAAATGATAGGGCCACTCAACTGCCAGAGAAACCAGTTGTGATAGAAGACTTCAAGGATTCTGGAAAGTGCTTGGAATCTTCTAAAGTCCAGATAATTCTAAGTCACAGCTCTTGATGGGAAATGCCGGAGAAGGGTTAGGGAAAATGTGTTCTCTGAATACAAAGAGGGAGATCAGGGCTGGGTGAGTGAATGCAGTTACAAGGTGGGTGCAAATTGTTAGGAGATGGATTTCAGATCTTGCTGATATTTTGGATAATTTCTGGGCTGCCCTTTTAATGTGGGAGATTTACTGGAAGTATTTAAGGAGGAACTTGAGGATCACCTTCAAGGAGAATGTCAGGGACTTGACTCATTTCTGAGTGATTAGACAATGTGACTTTCATGGCCCCTTAAACAATTCCACATCCATGTGCATTACCTCCAGGGATCCTTCCTTTTCACCAAGGCATTAGGAAGTTAATAAAGGAAGGGCCTCTGTATGTCATCTGTATTCTTTTCTAAAATACCCCTTGCACCCTGTGGCTCCAATAAACTAATGCCCATCGTCCAGAGGTGCTTTACTCTAAGACATAAAACCTTTTAATGATCACATATATTTAGAATGATGGAGGATTTAAAATGTTGTTGATGCCGTAGACCTCTCTTCCCTCTTCAATTTAGAAACTTCTCCCCTAAATTGATCAAATTAAATACTTTGGCAGCATTCCAGAATCTGACACGACACCCAAAAGGCAGAATGTTATGGTACATTGCTTTGAGACAAATGATGCCTTAACAGGAGTGACTGTACCCCACAGACAATCAATATAAAGCCAGACTCAGGAGAAAACCATGATGGTGGCAGCAACCACATGTAACAGGTGATCACGGTCTTCATGGAGTGGACCACCACTTCAAGAGCTAACTGTAATTGAGTCTTGGTTTGGACTCTCCCTTGCTCTACTGCTATGCCCCCAAGACCTTTTCCCATTCACAGTCTTTGAATTCACTGAAATACCTACAGGTCATTAAAAGTAAGTACACCCAAGATGGATTCTTCCTCTCAAAGGACAATGGATGAAAATAAAAATGAGCCAAACTGTTCACCAATGTGAGGGCCTGGAGGCCCATATATCTCCGCTTTTCTCCTCTATCTCCTTGATTTCTACCCCATCTTCAGCAAAACCTGCAGATGAATGGTTGAACTATCAGGTGTCACGAGAAAAGAGAGCATTTTGATGATTTTCCAGGGTAGCACAACACCTCTGTGGAGGAGTAAGGCCTAGAGTTGAGCCTTGAGGGTCTGTATCCCTAAGCACAGCTGTCCTATGTCATCATACTGCCACCAAGTCAATGGTTTTCCTCTGGTGCATCTGTAGATTTTAGGAAAGAGACTGTCAAACCTGCCTTCTGCCTTTGGATTCCGTGAAATCCTAACTCACTTTGGTGCAACGACCTGCAGCCAAATCTACAGGTCTTTATGGCGGTCATCTCAATACGATATGTTTCCATTCCTGCTGACTTCATACGCCTACATATTTTATTTTATTTTATTTTATTTTATTTTATTTTATTTTATTTTATTTTATCATCTTTAAAAAAAATTTTTTTGGAGACTAAGTCTCTCTATGTTGTCCGGGGTAGTCGAACACATGGACTCAAGTGGTCCCTTGCCTCAGCCTCCCAAGGATGGGCTTACAGACTTGCACCACCATGTCTGGATATTTTTTGAGATTAGGTCTTGCTACATTGCCTGGGGTAGTCTCAAACCCGTAATTCCTAGCCTCAGCCTCCCAACACTGGATTGAAGGCATGCACCACCCTGCCTGGCTGCCTACATATTTTAAAGAAAGCATTCTAATCAGAGGAAAAGTTAGCGAAGTACTGACCATGGATATTTTAGATGTCTTGTGTCCAAAATGTGGAAATATGTAGAGATTAAAGAGAAATATGTAGCGATTAAGGAGAAAAATATCTCAGAAATCACATGTACTCAGAGGTGAACTGGTGCATGTTCAACAACAAACTGGAGTGGGTAGAAGGACAAATGCTTGCAGTATTTGTCAAATTTTGTGGTGTGAAAATCACCACTCTGGTTGGTTTCAAGTTAGTGTGATATCCCTGAATGTAGAGTTGGAATGAACACAGTAAATCCACAGGTGCAGGAGGAAGCCCCCAGGACATGATGGATGTAGCATAGTCAGGCTTGTGTGGCTTTATTGTTCATCTTTTGTATCAGTGCCTACTGTAAGTCAGGCATTCTGCTAGACACTGGAGATAACTAGGGAAGGGAAGGAGATTTGGACCTTACCTCATTGCACTCACAGTTTAACAGTGAGAAAGGAAAGGAATGGGTCGTCAGAGTCAGCTGTCTTGAGGAAGTGATCACCAGGACGATCTCTGCAGAAAGCTTTGGAGCATCACATGCAGAGTGGGGAGATATGTGATCAAGTGCAAAGGCACTGTGGTGACAGGAGAGTTGTTTATCATATGACAACATCTCGACATGATCATCTTTGTCCTTATCTTTCCCATATTTCCTTACCTTTAAAAAGCATCTGGTTGCTGCAAGAATAATTAGGGTTTTCAGATCAGGAATGCAAAAATAAATATTTAAAGCTCCATTTTTCAACTTCTTAAAATAAATTTCTATGTTGACCCTCTTGTCAAAACAATGGTTTTGAAGACCCGTTATTTCAATTTGCAAGACTTAGGTCTTATTGGAGAGGAAAAAGTATCCCTTTAGACTCCAAAGGGCAAGGATGCAGAATTTAAATCTTTGTTGAGCAATGGAAAGAGAATAGAAGAAATCAATCACACCTACCCCTGAATGGGAGAGGGAGAGTTTCATGAGTAATGATCTGTGAAGAATGTTGATGAGTCCAGGACAAGGGAAGTGATGAGGAAAGGAGACAAGGAACACAGTCTCTCTACTAAACCAGAAGATTGAGAAGTCAGGTGCAGAAGTCAAGCCCAGAGACCACCACCAAGTGTGCACCAGTGTATCCCCAGCCGAGGAGCCACAGAAGCCTTGCTGATGATGGTGGCCTTCTTCAGAGGAGAAATTTATGGGAGTCTCCACCTTCATGAAACGTATCTCTAATATTTGGGTTCTAATGTATGTGCATTTGAAGTCATGAAAAATTATCAAAAATTAAGACCTCCTAGAAGTTGGGTGGAAGGGAATCTCTGAAAAGCAGCTGAGAGGCTATCAGAGAAACTAAGGGCAGGGACAAGGCCACAGAGTCTGCATTCCTTCTGGTGCAGCCAAATCCTCTGTAAGTCTCCTTCCTCATCTGCGCAAGGCTAGGAGCAAGCAGTCCCTGGGAAATGCTTAGAGTAGGCTTCAAAGCCTGCCTCTTGCATTTACTAGAGGACTAGCTATGGCTCAGTGACCTTTGGATCTCAGTTTCCCATTTCTGAAAGGAGCCACCCCACTCCTTCAAGAGTGATTACATGGGGCATGGTGGTGTGTGCCTGTAATCCCAGTGCTGGGAGGCTGAGGCCAGGGATCACTTGAGTTCGTGGGTTTGAGAGTACCCTGGGCAACATAGCAAGACCTAGTCTCAAAAAAATAGCCAGGTATGGTGGTGCGCGCCTGTAATACCAGCTACCTGGGAGGCTGAGGCTAGGGATCACTTGAGTCTGAGGGTTCGGGACTACCCCGAGCAACATAGCAAGACCCAGTCTCTGAAAGAAAGAAAAAAAAAAGAAGTGAAAACGAGCAGCGACCTTGCTAAGTCCTGGAGAGGGTAGACAGATAGGCCCATACCCAGACGTGCCTTCCTCAGCCCTGTAAGCTCTGAGCTTCTCCAGCTAGCTACTTGCAAATCCAGTCCCGGAGGATCTACAGGCCAACAGGGTGTGACCACAGTCAAACCACTCCCTGCCCTCAGGAGGCTCTGACTTGTCACCACACACTCAGGTGACAACTTTATATATCCAGTTTCAGGGATTCCAATGTCCATTTTATAATTCTTCCCTTTAAGCAGTTTGTAATCCAATGTAGGACTGCAGAGGGGGGGAGAATTCTTCTTTCATCAATTTAAATTAAAAGAATATTTCTTTTCAGCTTTTTATCTTACAAAAATGTGATCCTTTTCTATTACACAAGTTGTCAAAAAGAAACATTAATTATGTCAAACACTCAAAACAGCTTTTAACACTCTGAATCTTAGCTAACTAATTGAAAATAATTGTGTTCCAAAGAGTCTTAGATGTCACAAAAGCTAATCAAGCCCAACTAACTTCACTCACTCACTCATTTAGTCAACGATTATATTAATTTTGATTGCCTGCCATATGTCGCAGTGCTGAAGATCATTATTTTTAAACCATGCAGACTTTTACATTTTGACCCTTGTTTACTGGACACTGGGAATGATTCAGCCAGAAGAGAGGGGAGATAAGCAGAGAAGGTAAAAGCACCAGGAAAAAGGTGTGGATGGGTGTGGAGGATTCACTCTACTTGTGGAGGGGCTGCCATCAACAAGAGCAGAAAGGCTTAACCTAGAGTATTGGGGGAATGGTAGAGCAGGGCCACTAAGCAGGGAAGGGTGGGCAGGGCATACAGAGGTTCTCTTCTGAGAGCTTCTGTGTGTCTGAGGGGAGCCCTCGGACAGACAGACGCTGGGCTGTAAAGACAGAGGAAGAGGAGTGAAAGAAAAGAGAGCAAGAGTCGACCAAGGAATAAGCTCACTAACTAGGAAATGTTGGGTTTAGTAAACACCCCAATAAAGCACTTGGCAAAGAGAATGGCAAGCTTAGCAAGCCAAGGGAAACTCTTAGTTGAAGGGAAGTGGGTATGTTATTCTGGCTAAGTCAGATAGGAAGGATCGTAAGCAGGGTCCTGGTAAGTGGAGGTGGGATTTGAGTTGATTCACTGAGTGCATGGAATTGGGATATTTATTGAGAAATCAATATATTTATGTGTGTATGTGTGTATAATATATAAATGACCTGGTAATGTAAAGCATTTGGCATTGTTGATGTCTCAATATTATATATATAATAATTTCTTATCATATACACAGCATATAATAATTTCACAATTATATATAATTTTTATATATTAATATATGTTTATAAAATATATATTATATATATTAAATATAGTGATTTTATATATTTGTAAAATATATCTATATATTTGCATATATATTTATATAGGATAATATATAGAATAATTTCTTATTGTATATAATAATTTCTCAACTATATATATAAAATAATTCAGAAATCAACAATGCCAAATGCTTTACATTACTAGGTAATTTAAATGTTAACCAAACCCACAAGTAGTAGCAGCTATTTTCACCATCATCACCAAGGGGAGTCATCTGCCCTAGTCACAGAGATTTAAGCAGTGGTGCTGGGATGTTATCCTACTTGACAGGCTCACATCCTCCCACCATACCTAAATTCTCCTCTAACCTGCTGGTTGAAAACCCATGCAAGGCTGTACTTCAATGCAGCAGCTGAGTATTCAGAACTTATAAGCAAGATCAACCCCATGTGGGCAGAGCTGTGATGTGTCAGGGACACATTTATGGGACTAAGTAGAAAGAACAAAATAATGCTGTCTCTTTAGAGACATCTGCCCTACCTGAAGAAATGTATAATCAATGAATATAACTGTTCAGGGAGGTATTACACATAGCCGCCAACTGACTTTCCATAAAGAATGACTCAATATATAAGGAACATCTATATTTAGAAACATAAAATGGAAGGAGTCTGTTTAGGAAACTCCAAAAGAAGAAACTTGTCGAGGAACATTACTCCCCAAACTTTGTTCAACATGCAGGTTATCGATCTTGTGACTCTACCAAGCATCTTTTTAAGCATTTAAACTGTGAGCATTCCTCAAGGCTCCACATGAATTACACAAAATGCAAATTACCACTGATGGGTTCATCAGATTAAGAATCTCAAATTAGCATGAACAGATTGCCCAACCAAAATTTAAGAATGAAAACTTACCAGCACATTTACCAATCCAAGGAACACAGCCCCTCATCCAGCAAAAGGACATTGCCACAGAAAAGGAAGAGCCCAACGAACTTAACATAGATCAACAAACATCAAAGAGAGAGGAGTCAGAATGAACAGAGGGGGTGTCAGGGGAAGGGGAAGGTAACCCAATAATTGATGACTGATGTTGTAAGAAATTAAATAAATAATAATTTAAAGGAAAAAAATAATCCACAAACCCAAAAAGAACCTGATTACTGACTTATAGAACCCCTCTCCTGAGTGTTTAAGACAGTAGAGCTCATATCAGAATTTCTTAAATGCCAATACCAGCCGGGCACGGTGGCTCGTGCTTGTAAGCTTCAGCCTATGAAGCGGCTGGGGCTAGGGATCGCGGTTCGAGTCCCGCCTGGGGCCCGTAGCGAGACCTCGTTCCAAAAAAATAGCTGGGTGTGGTGGTGTGCACCTGTAATCCCAGCTATCTGGGAAGCTGAGGCTGGGGATTGCTTGAGTCTGTGGTACCGCAGGTACCCCTGCAGTTCCACGGGGCAAAAATAGCAAGACCTAGTCTCAAAAAAAAAAAAAAAAAAGAAAAGAAAAAAAATGCCAATACCAGCACATTTTCAATACCTAACATACACAGTGTTTAAATGCTGGTACTTACTATTATTTTTGAAATGATTTTTTTTAAATATCAATTTAAATAAATAATTTCCCCTTTTCTAGTCATGATTTAACTGTGATATAAATACGTGTCCTCTTCAATATAGTAGCCAGTAGCCACAGATGGCTACTTACATTTAAATTCATTCATTTAAAATCCAGTTCCCACTCACCAGATTTCAGGTTCTCAATAGCTATATAGATCTCATGGCTACTACATGGACAACATAAATCTGGTGTATTTTTGCCACTGTAAATGTTTCTTTTGTACCAAGCCAGTATATACCTTCATTGGGTTGTATTTATCTAATTAGACTTAAAAATAGAAATGAATGTTGCCCAGAGAAGTGAAATTTCAAGACATGAGGTATCAACCTATTAGCTCTTTGTTGAGATAAGAGAGCTGGTTGTACAACCCAAGGAGATTCAAACCTGAGCCTCCAATCTTTGGCCTGAGTTCCCATTAGAATAAAATTTTACTTGGTACGTTCATGGCATTTATTTCTTATAAAAATTAGATTTTTTGACACCTCATATCTTTGCAGATATGATGTACTCTTTAAATTTCCCAAGCTGAGAATTGCCCATTTAATTTATTGTAATGATGATCTACTAACCTCCTCTGCTATTGTTGCTGGGCCCCGTCAGAACCTCATCATGATAAGCAAGAACATGTCAATGAGATGTAGCGTCTGCGCTGTCACATCTTCTGGCTGATTTTTTATCTTACAATTCACTGTGGTCTTCCCGCAGAGAATCACAGATGCAGCACAACTGCCGACACCTTGCCGAGCTGACCCACAATTTCACAGGCCTCTTTGTCTCCATTTCATTATGTTTTTTTCCAGCAGTTTTTCTCAACTTGTCAGTATATTTGTGTCTGTTCTCTCTTGCTTCCATAGATTTAAACACCAAATGTCTTTGTGCAATATCCTCTTTGTGTAATATCCTAATGTGGGTTTACCACAGTGGTATTGACACTAATATTTTAATAATCTGAAGGTCCTCTTGGTTTTTAAAGTAACAAAATTGGACCTATCTGATTACCCCATCCTTCTTTTGTATAACAACTACTTTCTGTACATTTCTATTAACTTTTTATTTTTGAGTGTAATTAGTCCTAATTATGTGCTTCCCTATACTTAACATACAACAAATAATTATAGTCACAATAGTTATTTATGTTCTTTATGCTCATAACTTGTTGAGTGGGAGCCACTTCCAGTCACCTTAGTTGAAACTATCCTTGCTCCTAGAAACTTTCTTCCCCAGAATCATTCTGACTGTTCCTACTTTCTTAAGTAGGAAGGATACTAGAGACCAAAATCTGGATGCTAGAATGAGATTTCTTCATGGTAAAAAAGTGTCTCTGCTTTGTGGGACCACTTATATTAATAGAGTTAAAAGATATTTCATTTCGAGGTCACTAATTCACATTGATATTTTCAACTGGGCATCCAATGACTATATTCTGCTCTTCTAGTCAAAGGATGTTTCATTTACCACTAAGACTTACAAACATACCCAAATAAACAAGTTTAAATTATCTCTCAGAACGTTGTTTTCTGCATCAAGGCCACTTGGTTTACTTTTTGAAAGAAAACAAACTTCTTTCATTCAACATTTCTGTTTCCATTACAGCAGCTAGTTGGACAACCCGTCTTGCTGTAAAAAATCAAAAGTAATGAGCAAACTTCTTTCTAGAAACTTCTTAAAAGGATTACAGAGCCACCAAGAAAACTAAGAAATTATCAGGCTTAAATGGATAGGCCTGCTATCAGGGAAGTAAGTGCAGCACTGAAACCACTATGTTTGAAGGTATTTTTTTAATCCTGCCAAACTTGAACTTTATTTCTTATAGCAGCAAGGACAAAAACCCAGATTTCAAAGCATATAAAAGGTGGGGTGTCTAGCCTAAGAACCTCTACAAACCTGGCAGAGCCCTCAATTGACTGCCTCCTATCAGTAAGAGTGAACCAAGAATACACTGCCCTCATGTACCAGAAACCCTAATTCACATCATCCACTAGCAATGTGGGATCATCTTAATTCAGTTGGAGAAACTGAGATTTTTCTGTGTTTGAAAATGAATTGCAGTCTAGACAGGAGCTGGTTTGGCTCTCAGTTACAACAACTATTTTTCACAAGTCCAGTTTTCTTCATTGTCTTAACAGAGTTGACCATTTGTTACTTGAGGTGGAAATTCCTCCTCAATAAATATTTGCTCATTGAGACAGTACATAAGTCTAATGGTCTCCATTCTTGGCCTTTTTGCAATATTTAATACCACAGGAGGAATGAAAACGTTGCAGTTTTCAAAGATGCCTGCAGCTGTTTCTGCATTCTAGGGGTGGCGGCAAGATTCATCTTTGGGAAAAAATGGCTGTTTTGTTTGGGGAAAATGTTTTAATGAGCCTCTTGAGTATGCAAAGGTGAAACTGAGAAATTAGTATGGAAGGTGAGGTCGAAACAATGAAGTGATAACTATACTGCCAGAAAATGCAAAAATGTTCCTGGTGCAGAAGTTATAAAATGCAAGCTAAATGTCTGCCTTCTTGGGTGGGAGTAAACATGGACTTGGATGAAAGGGGATCTGAGTTAAGCAGACCCTGCATTAGGAAAGTGGTTCAGACCCCTCCATGGAGGGGCACGCTGATCCTGGGTCCTAATTCCACTGCATTACAATTAAATGTGGTTACTCGGGCCTGGGGCCTGGGGCCTGGGGTCTGCAGCAGTTGAAGTGATTGAATCCACCCATAACTGCAATAGCCAGTGAGTGTAGCAGTGGTCATGGGCGGGGGGCATCTCCACATGCTTGCAGCCCTGAGCAATTCAGGGCTGGCTACCACAAATGCCTCCAAACTGAAAGCATCAGCTGCCAACAACTCCTGTCACCTCCCCCTCTCCAACTTCTCTTACCCTGAAACTCATTCTTAAGTATTCTAGCCTACAGTCCCTGCCCTTCAGGCCTCAGCAGATCTGACCTGGACAACTGCACTATCCTCAAGCCAATCTCTAGGTTCTTCAGCTCTAGTTCACCATCATAGTTACTAAGGTGACTTTCACAAGAGCAGATCTGCCTGCAAGCTCTCCCATGCAGAATCCCTCCTCTGCTAGAGAGTGAAGCCTCAGCTCTGCCAGATGGCAGCCAACACTCTCCACCACCCAGCCCTAACATGGTGCCATATATTATCTCATGTTTCCCTTCACCCCTGTCCTGTGTCATGTGCTCCTAGTTCATGATGACAGAGAATGGTGGTGAAGAGCTCCAACTCTGGGGCCAATCCAACAGAGGTTGAACCCCAGCTCTGCGACTGATTGGCAAACACTGTCATCATGAGTAAGTGACCCAATCTCATCTGTACAGAAAGTCATTGTGAAATCGTAGAACAGTCTGGTGCGACATAACTGTTTGCCAGTATTGTCACTAGTATCGTCCCCAAACGTAACGACTTAAGTGTTGTTCTTGACTTTCCCTCCCAGCTCCCCCACCCCCATGTCCTGCCCATCTCATGTGCTGACAAATTCTTATTCATCTTTCAAGGCTCCTGACACCTCCGTGAAGCTATATCTGCTTGGGCATGCCCTCTCCATTTTCCCAAGAGCACTTGTTACTTGCTACTCATTTGGTATCATGGTTCCCAATTTATTTATCTGTCTCCCCATCAAGTTGAGGAATATAAGCAAACAGAGTCACCCATCTTCTCATCTCTGCATGCCTAGTGCCTGGCACACAGTGGGTGGACAATAAGTATCTCTCAAATTAATGTTCATCTCCCATCCTGGGTTGTAGCATACTCAAAATGGGACCATGTGTCAGTCATCCTCATATCCTTGAGTTCTTAACCAGGCACATTGGGTTTCATCTTCCATCCACTGCCAACATGCTTTGGCCAACCCTGCCAGACCTTAGGTGTCTGACCAGTCTCTGAGTGAGTCTGAGCTGAGACACTGGTCCTTGCCAGGTGAAGGCCACCGTATCAGTGTCTGACCTGTCTTCCACTCTTGCTTATCACCAACCTTTATGCTATTCTGCCCTAGCTTGCAGCCATAAGTAGAGAATACAAAAAAAGTATGTGGAAGATTGACACAAGAAAAAAATAGGCAGCTTTTGTTGTGACCCCAGTTCCCACAGAATGCCAATATGCACATAATTTATTCAAATAGGATCTGAGTTTGCAAGAGTCTGGAGAATTTGGTGGGGGCACAGAAACAAAGCCAAATGGTCTTTGGCAACAGAACACTTCATTGCAGAGGAAAACATCCACTTAATAAAAGATAAAACAAAGCAGCATGCCAACTTTATGACCTTGAATATTTCTTGTTTCATTATATGTTGGAGCTAGAATACTGTGTGTGATCTCAAAAGGATGGTCAAGGATATCCATTTCTAACACATATTCTCAGTCCTATTGGAGTTGAGGAAAAAGACAAGTTCAGCAGATGTAAAAATAATAATTGCTTTGTCCTGCCAACTAGTCTGACTATAACACTAAATCAGCCCTTCCAGCGAATCTGTGGCATGCATCCAAGCCCACCACCCCAGAAGATGACTTATTGCTAGTCACCAGGATCCATCCATGTTTCCTATCATATGAGAGTCAAAGGTCTCAGGGACCGATTTTTCTTAAAACCACTATCTCAATATTTCTAATGTCTCTTACCTGCACAAGAACTGGAGAGGAGAGAAAAGAGTGTTTTGAAAAGGCAGCTGTTAAAACCACGAAAGGCTGCAGAGAGAAGAGTCTGCTCACAGGAGCTGAGCATATGGAGGTGTTCAAGTGCTCATCCTACTCCTGGGACCTGTCCCAAACAGGGGACATTTTCGTGGGGTACCAGCCCTGAGGTGGACATCCATTCACCCAAATCACTACATCCCAGCACATGACCCAGAGCACCAATGCATCTGTTTCCTGTGGGGACTATTCTTTCCAGCCTCCTCGGAGGTTGATAGAACAGAAGGTGAGTCACATGAAGGTGACATCAGCATGTTTTAGGGTCTCCTCACTCACCTTCAGAAGGGAATGCCTCCACTTGCATCTTTTAAGGAGGGCCATCCACCAAGGTCCCACTGCCTTCACCTAGAATGTACTGTTCTTACAGACACAAGGAATAAGCAACTCAAAGAAAGAAAGCCAGGGGCCAGGGTGGGACTATATTTTTATAAACTATTATAAACTGTCTTTTTGAACTTTTTGAGCTTTAAATAAATTCAAAGAATAAATGAACTTCTACAAATATACATACCAATGGCCTACGAGCTGTTCTGGGAAAGACGTGTAGCCCAACAGGGGGATTGTCCAGTGTCCCCCATATAGAGCCCAGGAGAGCAACAATGAGCCCATCTTGGGAGAGCCATTCATAAGGGCCCTGCAAGCCTGAGGTGGCTGTGGATACCAGGCCCATAGGGAGTAGTGAGGACATCCTCCTGACAGTGTTGGAGGACCTGTCTACCCTCCCTCACACTCTCCAGCTATGCAAATCTTTGAATAAAAAATACTTTAAAAGGTTCTTTCTTGCAACATAGTGAAAACTCCTGAGCTGGTGCAGTGTTCTGCCTGCACAAGCTTTTCAGGTAATCGAGGTGAAGGTAGCAGCCACCAGATTGACCCATACGCTATGGTTTGCTGACTCCAGCTCTAGACTATTGTCTCTCTGTGGATTTAGAAAGTCTACTTCGAAATTTAGGGCTAGCAAAGAAGTCTTTCTTCCTTTTTCCTAAGGTAATGAGCTTGTTGCCTGGCCCAGCTACTTGAGGGTTTCAAGGGAGCAAAAAGTAAATGTCAAGAAGGGAAAATATATCAGGAGGGTCTTCAAAGAACTATCCTGAAACATATTAAAGCCTACAAAGAAATAAAGGATTTACAGCATATAGGATGAAATCCTATCTGACTTCATTCATTGTTATAAAACCTTGGACAGCTTGGAACTAATCTTCCCCACTTGTATTCTTGCCTCCTTTCAAGTCATTCATTCTCCACTCTCCTGCCAGCATGTCTTTTCAAAACACAAATCTGATCATGCTGCTCCCCTGTTCAAAGTCCTACAATGGCTCCACACTGCTCTATGGATAAAGAGCCTGCAGGAACCCACATCCACTTCCACTTATCCTAAACCAGCAGAGCCCAGCCAGCCAGCCCTGGGAGATGGGTCCTGGCCACCCCCTGCCCATCTCACCCAGTCCTACTGGATGACTGATCTGGGGTGTTCTGACCAACAAAAGGAGGTCTTCTGGGGACTCTGGGAAGCATTCTGATAAGAAAGCATGTAAAAGAAAACTGTTTTTCTCCAGTAACCAGACATGTGGGTTTTCACATCCCCAACAATTCTCCAAATTCTCGATGGGCACCATACAATTTAACTGAATTCTGACACCTGCCTGAAGATAATACTTGGGAAACCAACATATAGCAATGGATCTCAGCAAACAGATCATGCTACTACCAGGATATACCTTAGAGAGGATGGAGTTGATCCAGAATGGGATCAAATGGGATACCTAAAGTACCAAGTGCCCTGGTCTGTTCCAGGGGAACCAAGTTTCTAAGCAAGCCAACACCAAGTACACTTCTTGACAGTATCAGAAGCAGGAAGATAAGCAGAAGATGTCTCCCTGGGTAATGACAGCCAGGAACTTTCCTACTGGTGGTGCAGCATGAACCCTGTCCTCCCAGAGGACACTCTCAGTTCATGATAGACCCAGACAGTCCATGGATCTCAAGCCAGGCTCGTGGCTAACCACTGTTAGGAAGCCCCTGGTTGAATAAACATGCAGACTTGCAGTACTTGGTTTTAGTTACCCAGGTCAGTATCCAGATGGAACTTCAAGATCTTGAGCTCTTTCATATACAGTCTATGCTGTCAACATTGCTGTGAACCCATGGGCAATGTGCAACAGGTCATAAGCTAGTCTTGACCCCTCTGAAGAGGCATTATCAACTTCTTGGAATGCAGTCAAAGAACTTAACAATGAGGACTTTTCCAAATATGTGCATGAAGTCGTGAAAACTATACCTTCTCCCCTCCTCAGTCCAGCAGCCTGGGGTACTCTGATGGGCTAGAGTCAAAGAAAGCTCATTTTTCTTTTCCTTCCTGCTAGGATACTACCTCTTCTTCAGATTGGTTAGATGGAAGCATTGGTCAGAGAAACTGTAAGCAACCCTGCTGTTAGGGAAGCTGGAATCATGGTCTTTGGTGCAGTCCCCGGCTGGGCTCCTTTTCCCTCAACTCCTCCCTGGACCCTCTCCAGACTCCTGTGGGGCAGAAGGCCAGAATCATGAATAGGCTGCTATTTCCTCCTGGGAGAAGAAGACATCTAAGGGAAAGAGAAACACAAATACCATGCCTGTTTGCATGTGTACCCAAAGTGAGGAAAGCCAACATTTCTAAGGCTGAGTGTCTCTCCATTGCATGTTGATCTGGTCTTCACACATGACTAATCCAACCATTATAATTCTATGAGTGTAGGGGAGAAAAATAATTTTCCCTTCTAGGTTCTTGACTAAAATATCTCCTCCTTGCCATCCCCATAATAGAGGACAGATTAACATGAGAAAAGCCAAAGTTTAATAACATGTATGGCTTCCATATAATGGGAGATGGCCAGGGAAATGAGTCACTCCCCAAAATGGCTCAAGCCACCACCTTAAATAGCATCTTCAACCAAAGACAAAAGAAAATGTTGGGGGTGGGGCAAGTCAGTTATCAGACAAGGTAATGAGGGTCTGAGAGTTATGGTATTTAAATCCCTGCCTTCTTTACTGGTAAGAGTTTTGAAAGATTTGGTCATCCTCCACTTCCAGGTACAGAAAGGGAGAATGCTTACAAATGATGGTTTCCCTTGCAAATGTACATTTCTCATTCAAAGCTTTAACTTCTATAGAGTTTTTAGAGCTTTTCCTGAATTGGATAATGAAACAAACAAAACAAGGTACTTAACTAAGCTTACAAGTGGGAGCAGCTGGCCCTTTAAGCTCTGCTACTCCTTAGGTTCATCCTAGCCCATGCAAGCAGTAGCAAGACCACACTAACCTTAAGAAGAGGCAAAAATATATTTACTCATCAAAAAGACAAAACAGACCAGAGTCGCTGAGCATAGAATGGACCCCTTTGATTATCTTACCAACCAGTTCAGTCTCTGGTTCAAGATACTGTACATGAATACTTAGCCACATGTGTTTACAAAATGGTAGCTATCCCACCTTCAAGCCAGATGAAGAAACCAAGATGGCATCACTGATCCTCTTCCAAAGGCACAGTTATTCACATCAAACTAAAGAAACTAAGGTGGTGTCGTCAATCCTCCTTCAAAAGTGAGAGATTCAGATCTAATGAAGAAACCAAGATAGCCATCAATCCGCCTCCAAAAGACACAGCTCCAACATCCTTTCAGCTTCAAGTCTATAGTGGCCCGAAACCAGCTAGACTCACTCAATACAACAGTAACAACCCACTTTAGATGTCTCACGATAAAAACAGCCACACTCCAAACTCTCTTCGGGTCTCCAGACAATTCCCAAACTTCACAGTTTCAAAGTTCAAAACAAGTTTTCAAGTACCATATTTCCAAGTCAGCTTACACAAGTCATAATCTTCTCTAACAAGCTTCCCCCAGCTCCTCATTGGCCTGGGCTGGGGATGGAAATCCACAACTGGCTTCCTTCCCTGCCCTGCTGCTGCACATGACAGCAGCAGCTCCAAAGCCTCCAGTATCTCCTTGTTCCTCTGCTCTCTTCTCTCTCAGTGCCTTTCTCTCTCTCCACCTCTCACTCCTCAGCCACAGTCCTTCATAAACCTCCTCTCTGTTCTTGTGAGAAGCCTTGACTTCCCTCCTCCAAGTCTCTGTCCACCAGGATACAATGGCTGCTATCTCAGTGCAGCACCACCATGCAAGACCACAGCCCCCAATATCACCACAGCACCCCTATCATTCCTCCACCCACTGCTTCTTAAGTGTAATCATTTCAAAATAATCCTCATGCCAAAGAGGCATATTTTGGGCTGATCTGTTCCTCCCCCTCCCTCTCCTCCTCCCACTCTTCCTCCTCTATCTCCTCCTTTTGCTCCTCCTCCTTCTCTTTCGCCTCCCCTACATCATCTCTCTAACATCCTAACATCCTCAGGTGAGTCTTTCTTGGTCCCTGACTCCTGACCCCTGACCCCTAGCAGTTCCTGAGGCTCTTACCTGCCACTCCACTTCTTTGTCATTATATGAGCATGCTGATTGGCTGAGGCTTTGACTACATCTATCCCTGCTCTCCACCAACATTGTTAAATAGAAATGTGCTGTGAGACACTTAGGTCATTGAAGATGTCCTTGTAGCCACGTTTAAGAAAGTAGAAAGGAACTGATAAGGTCAATCATAAAAACATTTTAGTGAGCCCAATATATACAAAATATAATCCTTTCAATTCACATGCTCACAGAATATAAGCAGTATGGAAAATAAAACATTATTTCTATCATACTAAGTCCTCAGATTCCAGTGTATTCTACAGTGGCATCACACCTCAGCTCAGGCTGAGGGTGTTTCGGTTGTCGGCAGCCACACCTCACAGGTGGCCAGACTGATGACACAGGTCTTGTCCCACCTCCCGTCCTTGGTGAGCTCAACTGTGGCCACTTCTCAGCTAACACAACTGAGACCCTCAGGTTAGGGGGGTGGCTCTCAACATGGAAGTAGGGGGTCTCGCCTCAGGCCTCAGGGGCAGGTAATAACTTCTGAAGAGTTGTGATCTTCATGGCTTAGTGGGAGGTGAGGTGCTTCTGGCATCTGCTTAGGGGAAGAATTATTCAAAGATGTCAGCAGTCCTCAGGGTTAAAGGAAGGACTCTGGGAGTCAGGCATGCAATCACTACCTCACTTGGGCTACTGAGGTCTTTCCTTTTCTTATCTTTTCTTTTTTTTTTTGACTTTATTTTTTATTGATTGCACATATGTATTTATATATACAAGTATATATTATATATTATATATTATGTATTATATATTATATATATAATAAACATACATATATGTTTATTACATGATTGTCAACCCCGAGATTTTCCCATCACCTTAGTCACCTGTGAACTAGCTCAGTCTTTTGTGCTTTCACCTTCCCTTGTTTTCTCCCTTCTCCCCCTCTCTTGCTCTATGTTTCAGTTCTATATTTTTGCAAGTTTCTAATTTTTCTTGTCCATTTGTTTGTTTGTTTATTTTTCCTAAAACCTGTCTTGTAAGATATGATCCCATATCTCTCTTTTCCTTTCTGGCTTAATTCTGCTAACATGATACCTTCTAGCTACATCCATGTTGCTGCTAATGACATAAGGTTGTCTTCTTTCTTTTTTTTTATTTTTATTTTTTAATAATCAAAATAATTTATTTATATATAAATTTCACATCTTTGTAATCCCTGGGATTCACACCCCCACCCTCCCTGACCATACCCACTCTGCCCCACTCACCCCCTACCCCGAGTTGTGTACTTTAATTTGTTTGTTCGCTTGTTTTGACTTTTCTTCATGGCTTTTTGTTTATCTTTCCCATGTCCCACATAATAGTGAAACCATTTGGTGTCTGTCTTTTTCTTTTT
>PVHY01003831.1:81590-102083 GCA_004024945.1 Uropsilus gracilis
GGCCAGGGCCAGGGCCAGGGCCAGGGAAGCTTGGGAGGCAGGAGAGTCCTCCAGCCCCCAGGAATCTTCAGGATCTATCTTTGGTGTTCTTCCGTGATCTCCCATCCTGTGCTCCCTCATCCCTGGCTAATGTCACCCTTTTATCCTTGCCTCCCAAGCCCAGGTGAGCCCACTCACACATGCGCACACCCACTGGGCCAGGTTTGTACAGTCATGGGGAGGGCCCAATACCACAGGTGCTGGTCATAGACATTAATGGTGGAAAATGTCTGACCAACTTATTTATCCTACAGACTAGCATGCCAGGAGAGGGGATGTTTCATATCTGCCTACTGAAGTGCCATTGGCCTTAGGCATGTACACACACACACACACACACACACACAGTTCTTTCACTTACCATAACTATTTTGAGATTCATCTCCAAGAAGTTAGAATCTGGGAACGAGTGATTTCCGTTGCCAGCTATTTCTGAGCACCATTGAAACCCTCCACTTGGGTTTGTGAAGGAATGGAAACAGAGGTGTTGTCTAGCTGGGCCCTTTCTGCTGCCTGCAGTTACTTTCTGCTGTCTGCCTGCATCTGGAGACAAGCTGGGATCCGAGGAAGCAGCTTGCATGCCCAGCTTGAAAATGATGAACAGGTACCTGGAGCAAAGAAAACTCCAGGGAGTTCCCCCTAAGTTGTGAGCCTGGAGGTTGTTGGGGTCGTAATGGCACCATAAAGAACACAGTTCACCCTCAACTTCTCCCCCCTTTCAGGAGGGTGAGTAAGGAATACACCTCCATGGAAGTCACTACAGAAATAGGACAGCACATCTGTAAAGCAGAAAGGTGGACTGAGATCTGAAGGGATTTCCCCACACCCCTCACCCACACATTCTCTGAGCAGCCACCTGGCCCTCATGGGGGACATTTGCTTACACCGCTCTACCCAGCTCCTGGAAAAACAAAACGAGGTGCCTAGAAGAGGGCCTGGCCTTTACTGGAGATTTAATATATTTTTTAATAATTTCTTAATAAGCTGCAATCCAGAGAGAGCCTGACTTGAACTCCTCTAATAGCTCCCAAACCCCTCGCTCTTCACACCTGAATTCATTTTTGACAGCTTGATTGGGGTATAAATAGCATAAAAAACTAGAGCCCTCAATTTTGTTCATTTTGATGCCAGCCCCACACTCGAAACATGGCCGTTTCTCCTGAAGCTTTTTCAGCTACTTGGGCACCTGCCCACTCTGCTCCCAGGCCTCTGGAAGTCACTGATAAGCCCACTGTCCCTACAAATGCTATCATTTCTATAATTTCGTCACAGAGATCCACTCCGTTTTCTGCCTGGCTTCCTTCACTCAACCTAAGTGAACTCCTTTTTTGTGGATTCTGCTGTGTGTGCAACACACCTAAGGTTTTTATCCATTCTCTAGATGAGCTGTTTACAAATACAGAGACCATGGATGTTCATGGATGAGTCCTTCTGTGGGCACACACTTCCATTTCTCTTGGACAAATATCCATGAACTCGATTTTTTTGTTTGTTTGGTTGTTTTTTTCATTTTTAGATTCCACATTTAAGTGAGATCATGCAATATTTCTTTTCTCTGTCTGACCTGTTTCATGGAAGTTCAAGGCCCATCCATGTTGACACAAATGATAATATGCCTTCCTTTTTATGACAGCATAATATTCCATTATATAATGTCCCATATCTTCTTTAGCCACACATCCATCACTGGACATTTATGTTGTTTCCATGTCTTAACCATTGTAAATAATGCTGTAATCAATGTAGGAGTACATATATCTTTCTGAGTTTGTGTTTTCATTCTCTTTAGCTGAACAACCATATGCAGAATAACTGAAGCACATGATAGCTTTAAAAATAATTTTTAAGGAACTTCCATACTGTTTTCCACAGTGGTTGCACCAACTTACATTCCCACCAACAGTGCGCAAGTTCCCTTTTTGCCACATCCCACCCACCCTTATTATTTCTTGTCTTTTTAATAATAAATTTTGACAGGTGCAAGATGGTGTCTTACTGTGGATTTGATTATTTCCCTGATGATTAGTGATGCTGAACACCTTTTCATGTACCTATGAGCCATCTGTATGTCTTCTTTGGAAATTATCTATTCATATACGCTGTCTGTTTTTTAATTGAACTCTTTGTTGGTTTTTTGGATTTGTGTGTGTGTTTGCCATTGTGTTGAGTAAGCTATTTTTATATACAAGATATTAACCCCTTAATCAGATATATGTTTTCCAAAATTTTTCTCCCATTTTGTAGGTTGCCTTTTCACTTTGCTGATGGTTTCCTTTGCTGCACAGAAGTTTTTTAGTTAAATGTAGTTCCATATGTTTATTTTTCTCTTGCTTTCTTCTGATGTCAAATCCAAAAAATTATCACCAAGACCAGTGTCTAGGAGATTATTGCCTATTTGTCTCCTAAACACTTTATAGTTCAAGTCTTGTATTCAAATCTGATCAATTTTGAGTTTATTTTAGTGTATAGTACAAGGTAGTGGTATGTAGTTTCTTTCTTTTATGTATGACTGCCTAATTTTTCTAACACCACTGAAGACTGTCCTTTCCACCTTTGCATATTCTTGGTTGCTTTGCTATAAGTTTATTGACCATATATCCATGAACTTATTTCTGGGTTCTCCATTCAGCTTCCTTGATTTAGATATGTTTTTATACCAATACCAAGCTCTTTTGATTACTATAGCTTTATAGCATAATTTGAAATCTGGCTCATGGTGCCTTTAGCTTTATTCTTTCCCAAGGTTTCTTTGGCTATTCAGGATCTTTTGTGATTCCATACAAATTTTAGGAATCTTTGCCTTATTTCTATAAAAAAATTTCATTGAAATTTTGATAAGGATTACACTGAAATTGTAGATTGCTTTGGGAAATGTGAACATTTCAACCATATTAATTCTCCCAACCCATGAGCAGGAATATCTTTCCATTTATTTGGTCTTCCTCAATTTTTTCATCAACAACATAGTTTTCAATATACAGAAATTTAACCCCGGTTAAATTTATTTCTAGGTATCTTATTCTCTTGATTCAATTATAAATGAAATTGTTGTCTTGAATTTTCTTTTTATTAGTTTGCTATGAGTAAATAGAAACAATGGAATCTTTTGTCTTGAATCTTTTACTTTACTGAATTTATTTATTAGTTCTAACAGATTTTTGGTGGAACATTTAGGGTTTCAATATATAAAGTATAATCCACAAAGAATGACAGTTCTATACTTCCTTTCCAATTCTGATGCCATTTATTTTTCTTGTTAATTGCTCATGCTAGGATGTCCACTCCTATGTTGAATTAAGGCAATGATTGGGCATCCTAGTCTTGCTCCTGATTTTAGAAGAAAAACTTTCTGCATTCACCATTAAGTATGACATTACCTATGGGCTTATCATATATGACTTCTCTTATGGGGAGGTAGAGCCCCTGTATGCCCACTTTGTTGAGAGCTATTATTATAAATGGATGTTGAAATTTATATTTCTGCCTTAATCAATATTTTCTGAACTTAACACAATGGCAAAAAAAAAAATCTGTTGAGACAATCATTATTTTTACTATTCATTTTGTTTAAAAGGTAGGTCTCATTGATTTATTTACAGATGTTAAAGAAGATCCTTGCATCCCTGCAACAAATCCCACTAGATCATAATTATGATTCCTGCATCATAGCACTGCCCCAGGTAGAAGTGATGGCAAACCCGCTATTATTTCCCAATTCACCCAGCCCATTGTTTCTAAAGGACACCAGGGCATAGCAACTGTACCCTGGTGCCAGACTTCAAGGTTGCAACAAAGATAATCATCTTTACAGATTCTAGTGCAGCAGCTAGAGAGAGACTGGGCATGTTATATTGTCCCTGGGCTCCACCTTCAAGCCCTTAGTGGGACTTATGTGAGGGGATCCCTCCCACCCTGGCTGCAGAATGTCCCAAGAAGAGGCTGCCAAGTAAGCACTTAGGACCCCCAGACAACATCAAGCTCAAGTCTCAGTCTCAGCACCCTCTGCCTGCTCCTTTCAGATGGATGCCCCTGGGTGTATGCCTCTGGAAAGCAGTGGGTCGGCTTGTCAAGCCTCTCTCCAGAAAGCTGAGACATGAAGTGAATGCCAATGATCCCCCACACCCGTAAGGAGGGGGATGCAATTACAGCAAATTCTGCTTACAGTTCAGATTCAATATTTGGAAGGGATAATCCTGAAATAAGAGATTGCCTGATTTCTCTCCCCAGCCAGTGAATGGTTCATTAGCTCCTATTTGACATTTGATAGTTTAGTCTGATTGGCTTTATTGTGGGCTTGGACTTTAAGAAGTCCCCAAGACAGAGCAATCAAGTTTCACAATGATCCCCAACTGCAAATTTTAAAACATAAATGGCAGCTGCGCCTTGGACATCAATCCCCATGAATGCTGTGGGGAATTTGTATTTTATCCCCACTTAATGAAATTCAATCCTGCTTGGCAAAGCCGGGCCCCTGACTCAGCACTTAGGATTTCCTCAGTGGTTCAGCCTGGGTGCTGCAAACAAAGAACCCCAGACTTGGGCACCAGGAAAGATGAGTATGTCCCTCACTTCCCCGGGGCCATCAAAGAACCGGGGCTTCCCAGGAAGGTGAGATGGAGGTCATGCCCCAGAGGGGATAGAGTCCAACTGGGCAGACAGGTCTCTTGCACAACAAAGGTAGCAGATGCTCATTCCACGGAGATACGCAAAATCCACAAGAGCTGCCCAGCAGAGGGACATGGAAAGGCCATGGTCTGGGCTGGTCCTGGGAGAAGGGCTGTTGAAAGCAGGGGAGACATCCTGACAGCCTGAAAGGTGAGCAAAGAGTAGAGGTGCCCCAGCACCCCCCCACTTCCCAGCAGTGACAGGTGGCACCTCCCCGAAGGCTTGTCCCCCTCCCCAGTTTCCAACCACGCTGCACTGATCTCACCTGTCCCCCTGGACCACACCCTTGGAGGGCAGGGCCTACCATGTCCATTTCCAAACCCTGGTGTCCAGTGTTGGCCGAACGAAGACCTGCTCCATGTTATCACCTCGCTATACACTTCTGGAAGTGTAGTTACATGAACGAGCATCATTTCTTGAGAGGTGGAAGTTCTGGGACCCCATGTACATCTGTGGAAAAGTGTTCTCCAGTCTCTCCCTCAGCGGTCCCCCTTTAGCCCTTTGAAGGGGCACAAGGAGGGTCAAGAGCACAGGGGAAATCCATCTGCTGAGGCTCCAGATGTGCCCAGTGCCCTGAGGGTACTTGTCACCACCTCTGCAGACAGGCCAGGTCGGGGCGCTTCTCCCATCAGCTCAGGAACCTGCCACTTCTGAGCAAGGTAATAAACCAAACTGTGGCCCAGTGTTCTCTGTGAAAGGTGAGGGCTTCTGCTGCTGAGGGTGTGTGAAGGATCTACATGTTTTTGTAGTCAGAAGCTCTTAGGTCAGGGCCTGGTGTGTCAGGAGCTCCCAAGAAACAACACATTAGCCCCATTTTGTGGCAAAGGTGCCCTACCTCCATCTCACCAGTTAGAGACCTGATACTCCAAGGAGGGGATATTTTGCCTGCCATCTGACAAGCGTGGGATCTCAGCTCTGCCTGGCTTGGAAGTCACGTCACCAGTGCAGGAGGAAGAGCATCCCAATCTGGCTGCGATGCATTGGGCACTTTCCCAGGTTCTCCTGCTCCAGGGCCAGCATCTGGCTCTGGCCTCAGTCCCTCCCCACACCCTGGTCCCAAGCCACAGACTGCAGCATCAGATGGGACCTGCTACTGCACAGCCACCTTCCAGAGTCAAGCATGAATGGCCTCCCTTCCTGTACCCAGAACACACACAGGTACCCTCACACAGATACAAAAGGTCCAGAGTACACTTGCATTCATAGACCATTCACAAGTGTGTGCTTACATGTGCATGCCCACCCATGCCTACATACATACAGGTACACAGACATAAAAAGCATACCCACATGCACATGCTGCCACACTCAACACCAGTCTAGCACTACATGCACAGGTATACATAAACATGCTCTCCCACACATGTAAACACATGCACAGACTCACTCGCATAGAGACACACAAACACAAGAGGCACACACACATGCATGTGCTGACACATCAACCTCACAAACACATGGACACTCACAAGCCTACTCATACACACATGTGCATACTCTCACATGCACAAGCTCACATTTGCACATGCAAACATAAAAAGCATACCCATGCACATGTTCTCATACACACACAACCATTTGGGTGTATGCACACACAGACACACAGATGCAATCACACACTCACCTCCTTGCCACACCTGTCCAAGTCTATTTATTTATTTATTTATTTATTTATTTAAGTGATTTGTTTATTTATATATTTCACATCTTTGTAGTCCCCGGGGTTCAACCACCACCTCTCCTCCCTGACCGCTCCCACCCATCCCCCTCAGTTGTGTACTTTAGTTTGACTGTTAGCTTGCTTTAACTTTTCCTCCTGGCCTTTTGTTTACCTTTCCTATGTCCCACATATTAGTGAAACCATTTTGTTTCTGTTTTTTTCTTTCTGACTTGTTTCTGCAAATATGATTTCCTCTAGGTTACCTCGAATTCATCAAATTTGTCATTTTTAATTGATGAGTAATATTCCACTGTGTATATATACCACATTTTTTTCATCCATTCGTCTGTTTGGAGACATTTGGGTTGTTTCCATTTCCTTGAAATTATAAATGGTGCTGCAGTAAATGTCCGAGCACAGGTGTCCCTTTGTGTAAGTATTGAGTTCTCCTTTGCCAAGACCCCATTTCAACGCCACATTCCTCCAGCAGCCTGAACTTTTTCCTCCCTCTCTTCCTCAGTTCAGCTGTGTTGTTCACCTCAGTGTCCTCCAGCTGGAGGCTCCCACCACACAGGCACCAGCTAAGAAACGGGCATTTTCCTAGCAACTGCACACTTTTCCCCACCTTGTACCCCCGCGGAGCGACTCTAATAAAAGCTACGTGGTTATCTTGGCAGAGCACTCCCCAACCCTTGGAGGCACAGACAAGGGAACAGAGAGAAGCTCTCAACTGCCCTTCACCTCAGAGTGTAAAGTTTGCTCACCCAGTAGTTCTCAAGCGGTGGAGAGAGACCTGGATTCCTCTGGAACAGGACAATTAGCTCCTCTGCCTGCAGCGTTCCCTGTGCTACGCCAGGGGGCAGCCATGCTTCACTTATTCCTGTTGAAACTACCCAACCCCCACTCCAAAAAGGTTTTGCGGCTGAGAACAAACCCCGATTCTCCATTCAGAGTCCTCGAGATCAACTCTGTTTGTGTGTTGAATCCAGTATGCGGACATTTTTTGAAATTTGTCGTTTCACCCTTTTGCGCTATAATTAAAAGTGAGTTAAGGCTTCTGGCTCCGGACCCAGACCTCACTGGATCCACTTCTGTTCTCACTGGAGCCACTTCTGTACTCACACCTCCTTTGAACCCACTCCAGTCAGGTTTTCCTCCACACCTTTCCTAACACTGATCATGTCAAGGTCGCCAGGGACTTCCATGTTGCCGAAGCAGAGACAGTTTTCCAATTCCATCTTCCCAGGGCGAATCACAACTTTTGACCCAGAAGGACATATTCTTGTTCCTGAAACATTTTCTTCGTTTGATTTCAAGGGCACAACACTCCTTTTGGTCTCCATCTATGGCTTTTTCCCCAGTTCTGTCCTGTGCTGCAGTGCCCTGACACAGCTCAATCTTGCTCCCCCCCCCCACCCCACCCCCCACCCCCCGTCACTCCTCAGTCCAGCTTCAGGACTGGAGGGAGTAGATACTCATGTGTAGTGTAACCACCTCACCCAGGCAGGTTCATCAGTTCTAGCAGCTAAAGAAGCATATTGGAACCTGGGTGGATTTTACAGCTTTAGTGCTCTCAGGGAACCAGGTCACAGGCGCACCAGGCAGGGAGGCTGAGCTAATTGCATGGACAGCAAGCAGGCTAGGCAGCTGGGGCAGGGGGCTGGGAGGCCAGCGAGTCCCCCAGCTCCTCAGGAGTCTTCAGTCTTTCTCTGGGCTCTCACTCTTGCATTCATTGTTTGTTCTCTTGTTCTCCTTTCTGGCATTTCCCCCTGGTAATGCCACCCTCTTATCCCCTTCTCCTAGGCCCAAGTATGCCCATTCACACATGCACACACCTACAATCATGGGGAGCCTGCAACACCGCAGGTGCCAGTTATAGACACTAACAACAGAAAAAGCCCGAGCAACTCATTTACCGTACTTACACCATGATTACCGCACCAGGTTCTCCGTGGCCACATTTATACCCAGATGTCAAACGGGCATTTCAAGCTTCACATGTGCAAATTGAGCTCTGGTACCCTTGCCTAATGACACTTTCCTGTTACCCATCTTGGTAAAGGTGACCAAGGGGACAACCTCAGAGTTGGCCTTGATGGCACTCTTTACTTGCCTTTCATATCCAAGGAAGTAGAAAATCCTATGGCTACTGACATAAACGAATCTCTAGACTCAACCCCATTCTCACCTTGTTTCCCAGGCCCCTGTCTTCCTCTGTGAACAGCAGCATTATATGTTTTGTCAATTGCTATACCTCTATAAAGGTGTGTGGTACATAACCGAGCATCAGTGGATATGTGTTCATTCAATCAATGTTTGACTTGTTGGATGACCTTGTCTGCTACATACTTAAGATTCCAAAAAGTTCATTTTTAATCAGCTCATTTTTATGAGTCTTTAAGATATTCCCCACCACCACCATCCTTTGTGTCCCCTTGACTCTTTCCCTCTCTACTCCCTTTTAGTCTCAGACTCCTCAGGCTATTTATTCATGCCCATTGACTTTGAAAGTGTTCTAATGTTATCAAAGTATCTGCTATGTAAACATCCAGCATTTGTTTCCATCATTCTGACTTAATTTGCTGCAAATAGTTGACAACCACTGCATTTTATCCTTTCTTATGGCTACATAATACACTGTGGTGTGTGTGTGTGCATGCCGCATCTTGACCCAATCTCCTGTTGATGGACATCTATCTCTCTCAATGTCCCAGCTTCTATAAGTAATGCTGCTATGAACACTGTGGAACAAGTGGAACTTTTTTTTTTTTTTTTGAGAGTAGGTCTCACTATTTTGTCCGTGGAACCGCAGGCTCTTGCTGCCCGCGGTGCCACAGACAAGCAATCCCCAGCCTCAGCTTCCCAGGTAGCTGGAATTACAGGCACGCCCCACCACGCCCAGCTATATTTTTGGGACTAGATCTTGCTACGGGCCCCAGGCGGGACTTGAATCGTGATCCCTAAACCCGGCCGCTTCATAGGCTGAAGCTTACAGGCATGAGCCACCATGCCCGGCCACAAGTGGAACTTTTGGTTGATAGTTTCATATTCTGTGACTATGTGCCCCAGAGTGGGATTGCTGAGTTATAAGGTACTTATTTTCAGTGTTTTGTTTGTTTCATAATTTTTTTAATTTTGTAATTATCGTACAGTGTTGGTCATGTTTGCATGATTGTATTGTACCCCTTATTCCCCACCACCCCCCTTCTGGTCACTGCTACTCCTTTCTGGGAAAACTGTTGGCCTATGTTTGGCCCGCTGGTCTTTTCTTTTTCTAGAACTATGTTCTTTTTTCCTGGGTGAGGATTTGCACATCTGGACAGCAACAGATGAGACTGCTCGGGTCTCCAGGAGTAGCTGAGGTAGATGGTCAGGCTGAACACATTGGGAACTTGTCAGGCGCTTCTCCAGGATCCTTTCTGTCACTAGTTGCTGGTTTTGTGCCATACAATTCTGAGATCTGGGTTTGGGAATTCAACTCCCACCCAATGGCGGTGAGGCGTTCACTGCTGGGGCAGACTTCCTCGGGTGGTTGGTCCAGCTCCTCTCCTCACTCCTGTTAGCAGTTCTGCCATGGGGCCACAGTCACTCATCGTGGCTTTTCTTCCCCCATTGATTGGCAAAAGAGGGAGCCCCTTCCACATTGCACGTTGCTGTGGCCCCAGGGTTTGATTCCCCAGTGCCAGAGACAATATGGGTAGAAATCTGTGACAGGTCACTTCAATCGCTGGTATCACCTTCCTGTCTCAGTGGTTCCCAACACAATGCTTGTCCCACCCATGTGGTGAGTACATCCAGGGCTGTTATTACTTCCTTTCCTCTGCATTATATTTGCAGCTGGAGAGACTGGATTTTTCATCCCCTTGGAATTTTTCATTCCACTGCCTAGGCCACTGGCAGGGGTGAGCTGGAACTCCTCTCCAAGGGTCCACATGGTTTGAAAGGACCTCAGGTCCCTGTCTTTAGTTTTTTAAGGTTAATCCAAGTTGTTTTCCATAATGGTTGTGCCACTTTTATTCACCAGCAGTGTAGTCGGGTTCCTCTTCTGCCACATCCTCTCCAACACTTTTTGGGGTCTTTTTAATATGTGCTGTTCTCATAGGTATGAGATGGCATCTCATTGTGGTTTTAATCTGCATCTCTCTTACTGGAAGTGACAATAAGCACTTTCCCATATGTCACTTTGCCTTCTACGTATCTTTTTTGATTAGCTATCTATTCATGTAGGCTGCTGTATTGCAACCAATCCTTGTCACCAGTTGTAGAGCAACCACCTGTTTGTGATGTAAATTGTCATGCAAGCGTCAGGCCCACCAATCTGTGCAGGTTCTGTGTTGGTTTTAGCAGTTACACAGACACATTAGGTAAGGCAGGGCAGGCTAAGGCCAGGGGGTGATGGGAGGCAGTCAAGCCCCTCAGCCCCCTGAGGAATCTTCACACTCTTTCTCTGGGATCTCAATCTCACTCTATGCCCCTGTGCCCCTTTAGTCCCCTTCCCTAGGCCCAGGTGTGCACTTACACATGCGCACTAGACCACACAATCATGAAAAGTCAAACACCCCAGGTACTGCTTATACAGGCTGATGGAGAAAAAAGCCTGACTAAGTCATTGACCCTACATCTGACCTTCTATTAATTGGGATTTTTGTCGTTGAATTGTATGCGTTTTTTAATAAATCTTGACCTTTTATCCCTTGTCAACTAAATGTTGTATAAATATTTTCTTCCATTCAACAGGGTGTCTATTTAATCATCTTGTATTTCTTTCACTGTAAGGAAGCTTTTTAACTTGAAATAATCCCAGTTGTTTATTTTGTTTTTAATTCCTTTGCCATAGGTGTTGAGTCACACAAAAAAAAATCTTTATTTTTGATATCATGGAACATATCACCAATGCTTTCTTCTGTGTACTATATTGTTGCATGTCTTATATCTAAATCTTTAATGCATTTGGAATATCTTTTCAGTCTCCTTGGTGAGGTTGATTCTAAAGTATTTAATTCCTTTGAAGCAATTACAAATGGGACAATTTTGCTCATTTCTTTTGTTCCTTGCATTGTTTGTATATGGAAAAGATGTCAATTTGTTTCTTAAAGAGACTAGGTCTCGCTATGTTGCCCAGGGTAGTCTCAATCCCATGGACTCAAGTGATCCCTGGTCTCAGCCTCCCAGTGCTGGAATTATAGGCGTGCATCACCACGCCCGGTCCAGGCTGTGAATCTTTGTATGTTAATATATTGTAGCCTGCTACTTCACTGTATCCCCTGATTATTTCTAGTAATTCTTCGTTGGAATTGTTTTGATTTTCTACACATAATCACATCACCTGTAAAGAGTGATAGTTTCCTATCTGTTCTGACAGGAATCCCTTTTCTGTGTGTGTCCGATAGCTCTGGCCAAACCTTTAGTGTTAAATTAAGTAGAAGTGGTGACAACAGGCACCCTTGTCTCGTTCCTGACCTTAAGGAGGATTCCATCCTTTGATCAACATGGTCACAACTATGAAAATTTTCACAATTAAGAAATAACATTTTTATAGCTAACAATATTGATTTAATAATAACATTTTCTTGATCGCCTGCCACGTGCCAGTGTCCTCACATGTGGGAAGATGTTGGATGAGATAAGTGAAGCTCAGAGAAATAGAAAATCATTTAAAGTCAAACATCTCGCTAGTCAAATCATATTTGATATTCATTTCATTTCAGCAAATATTTGTTTAGCACCAATTTTGTGCCAGGTGCTGTTTTGGGAGAACAAAAGAGTAAGGACTATTCCTTACTCTCATAGAGCTTACATCTTATGAGGAACAGAAAAGCAAGAGAGGAAATGTATACAGATAAAAAAGAGGCATTTGAGGAAAGCAAGGAAATGAAGCATGATAAAGAGAGCTCACTGAGGTGGGAAGTTCCGAAACAATGTCTTTAGGGAAGTGGTGTCCAAGCAGACATCTGAATGAAGTGAGGGGGTGAGCCACGGGTGACAAGGAGCCATGGGTGGCAAGCAAAGCAAAGATCCTGATGTAGGCAATCTTCAGCACGTTTGGGTGATAGCAAAGAAGCTAGTATGTCAAGAACACAGGGAGTGAAGGGCGGAGTTTAAGACTTTGGATTTTACCCTGAAGTAAATGGCAAGTCATTAGTTTTGAGCAGATCTGACTTAGATTTTGACTTGAGTTAGATTTTAATAGGGTCACTCTGGTGGATAGGGTCACTCTGGTGGCTGTGTGGAGGAAGCACGTATAGAGATATCTACTTGGTGATTTCTCTTGGCTAAGGCTATGATGCCCTGTTAGTTGATGAAACTTCAGTCTAGATGTTTCTGTAAGACTATTTTTTAAAGATATGATAAATTTATAATCAGCAAAGCTTCAAGTAAATGATGTGGATGGACTTCATCCAATCAGTTGAAGGCCTTAAGAGCAAAAAACTAAGATTTCAAGAAGAGATTTTACCTCAAGATTACAACATAGAAGTTCTGCTGCGTATTTGACCTGCTGGCCAGTCCTGCAAATTTAGACCCAAACTGTAATATCACTTATTATCTGAATTTCCAGTCTACTAACCTACCATACAGATTTCAGACTTGCCAACCCCAACAGTCAAATGAGCTAATTCTTTAAAATAATATAGATAAGATGATAAAATAAGGTGAATGGATGGGTGAATATATATCCTATTCCTTCCATTTGAGGGCTAGAAAAAGGCCATTGCACTTATCTACAAGAAGGGGTAGCAGTGGTGATAGTGAGACATGGTGAGAGTCAACTAAATTTTATAATGAATTTAATTTGGTAAACTATAGAGTAATGAAGGATGACGCCCAGATTTGGGGCCTGAACAACTGGGTGAGCACTAGCACCACCAACTGTTATGGGAAATGCTGAGAAGGTAGATGAAAAAATCCAGACCTCAAAGAGATCAGGCTAGAGGGGAAATAGGATGCATTTGTGGGCCTTAAAACGGGTAAGATCACCAACAGGAGACTACAGACAGAAGAAAGTAGTCCATGGCTGAACCTGGAGCTCCTGGGACACTCTAAAATCTAAAGAAAGGCCAAGAAGAAAAGGAAAAGCCAACAAAAGAAATAGGAGATGAGGCAGCAAAGCTGGGAAAAAATCTGGACAGCATGTGTTCCAGAAGTCAAGTGAAGAAATTAGTGAAGTCTAAGAATACAGGATGGACAACTGTGACAGCTACTGCTGGAAAAACAGTCAGTTTGGGAGCACTGGAAGCAAATCCAGTGTTGAGAGGGGGGTAGCCCACACACATGAGCCAGCTTTCACCCACACTGCCATCCATGTTTGAGACTTCCACACAGAGATCAGAGCCCAGATTGACTTGAAATATATTCCCATGTCCTTAAAGAAGGAAGTAACCTTAAAATGTCTACATTTTGTTGACACCTCAATTGAGCAGGGGTGGCAGCAAGGATTTACATCCGTGCCGAACTGGTTTTGATGGATGAGTGGCCATTCGTGAAGATAACTGGGTGGAAATATGAATTTGAGTCATGCAGATAAAGAAACCACACCTTGTTCCCAAGGGAAAAGCACCCACTGGAGGGATGGGAAGGTCGAAAAGGAGAAAGATCACGGCCATAGGGGTGGCCCAATTATGCAGGTAGGTCTATTTCTTGGTGCGGAGCCAAGGGACTAAGCTTGCTCTGGTGGGGAAAGCCCTCATGACACCCCCAAAAGCTGTACACTGGCCCCCTTTTTTACAAATGGTGACCTGAGGCCACAGAGGCAGGGTCCCTTTTCCCCAGGCATATAGTTGGCCGAGCCCAGTTCCAGAGAGATGAGATGGAGCATCCTGAAGTGGAGACACTGAAAGTCAGAGTGCAAATCTTGCAGCTGTAGGTTCAGAGATGGGCTGTTGGGGAGGCCTCTGTGGATAAGGTCTTACAGGAGATGTGGAGAAACTACCCACTGCCTGGCTCCCACAGGCCAGGTCAGCTCTCAGCAGGGTGGGCTCCAGGGCAGGGAGAGCCATGGGCTCCTCTGGGGCAGGATGGTTACAGGGGCAGTTAGAGGTTGGTCACCATTTTCTTCACTGATAAAGAAACATAGGGTAGGAGAAGCCAAGTAAGGTGTCCAAGGCCACAAGCTGAGAAATGCTGGGCTCTGGGTTCCAACTCAAATCTTCTGGCCTCCAAGGCCATGTTCCTTTTTCTGTAACACCATAAGTGAGTGGAAGTAAAATTCCAAGGATAGAACCCGTTCTCCCCTCTCATTGGCAGGGAACTTGACCTTGTTGGACTTTGGCTTACTCATCCATAAAATAGGGATAGCCATTACTCCTAAACTATAGGGTCAGAGTCAGTTAAGCCCATAAAACAGCACCGCACGAAGCACACAGTGTGTGTTCTGTGAGTGAGAGCTGTTGTTATTATGATACCATTTTCTTTACGGATGAGGTAGCGTGTAAGAGTTAATTTCTTCATACCCTAAAGAATAAAGGCAGAAGTCTGGATTCAAAACAAGACATAAAAAATATCAAAGTTCACTCTAGCTTTTTTCCATTTCAATGCAAGATAAGCAAAGGGGAGGTGGGTATTTGAGCAGGTGCCATGATGTGGGATGAGGCAAATGCCAGTAGCCTTGGTCCTGGGGAGCTCCATGACATCAGATTTTAGGTATGGGTTCAAAGGGGGTCCCACACACCTTAGATGGACTATCTGGGCTTCAATTCACCGTTATGCATGAGGTGTCTACCACTTGCCAGGTTCCATGCCCAAAATAGCCAAACCCTGGCACAGGCATTGTTTATAGCTACTTGGTGATAACACACTGCAGACTTTGCCCTCTCCTCCCTGACCCAACCTTCAACCATGGAGGTGGTGGGTTGTGCATTGTCTAAGAGGTAACTTTGAGCTTAGGGCCCCCACTACCACAGCAGGCATGAGCTCAGCAGTTCTGGCCCCACCTTTCTCCCAGCAACCACAGCACTGGGCTCTACCATTGTGCCTGTTTGCTGGAAGGGGGCACTACTAATCACTGTGTTATCATGTGTTATCATGTTTGCTGGAAGGGGGCACTAAGCCCGGTAGAGTTGCTATGACTTACCAAGGATTGGGATTTGAACCCAAGGCAATCTGTCTCCAAAGCTGGCTCTCCTTCCTCCATGGGCTTGGTTTCTGGAAGACTCTGACAGGTGAGATGGCTTGTGGACAGGTGTGATAGATCACACATGACCTGAGGGTGCCCAGGCAGGCAAAGGCAAGTTGTCAGTCTGAGCAGGGGCTACTCAGAAGGATGTTCCTTAAATTGAATAGGTAGGAGTAGATGAGGAAGCGGGGAGAGACATGTGTTTAGGGGCATGGAGAGCCCTGGACTGAGATCTTCCCTCCTTGGCCTGGACCAGCCTGTCTATATGTTTACCCGGAGAGGGCCTCACGTGCTGACATGGCTCAAGGGTGCCAAGTCTCTGCTCTACCACTGACGAGTATAGTGACAGCAGCAAGACATTGTGTCTCCTGAGCCTCACTTTCCCTATGTGTAAAAGCTGTTTTCAAACAGCTTCTTGGGGAGTAAAGACCCTCCCCCTGAGTGTGCACACAGCAGGTGCTCGACACTGGTATCAATGTTCCATGTGCTCTGGGCCTCCCTGCCCTGCCCCCCAAACTCCGTCGTGGGTATGGGCTCTGGGCTTGTAAGAGAGCCAACCAGCTGTCAGCCCCACCCCAGCTGGCCAGTTAATGAGTGACAGAGAAAGGGAGACAGGTTATAAGGAGCTGTTGGCCAGAGGGGCAGGTGGGAGCTGGTGGACAGCAAGGTGGGATACAGAGAAGGCAAGATGGGTGGCCGCTCGTTGTTGGGGCTCCTGTCCAAGGTAACTGTGGTCATCCTGGTGCTGCTGCAGAGCACACAGTCAGTCTACATCAAGGTGAGTCCCTCTGGCCAGACTGCCCCTTGCCTGGCTGTCCCCATGGTGGGAGGCTAGCCTGCAGAGAGGACGCTAGGGTCTTCACAGGATACAGGGGAGCACAGGGCCAGGGCTCAGCTAGGACCCAAGGCAGTGCAGGGTGGGGGCAGCTGGAATGCTGCTGATGATGATGGTGATGAAAGTGATAATATACTGCCTAATTCAGCACTGCTCTCAAAGGTCAATCTTGGTCAGAGGTCAGAGTGTGGAACAAGACATGGTCCCTGCTCTTGAGAAGTCTGAATGGGAGGGAACCCCTTTCATGCACCCAGAACTACTGATATTCAACCATGGGTGGATGGAGTAAGGAGAGTCACCAGAAAGTGTCCCTGGCAGGTGATGCTGAGCTGACATTGCAGCAGGTGGGCTGCAGCAGGCAGGGGCCACAGAAGATGCAAAAGCTCAGGGAGGAGAGCACAGGGCCTCTGGAGCTCCTTTCTGGGTGCCTATGAAGCTAGATGGAGTCTACCCAGGGTGTGACAAGATGCCACGGCATCTCTGGGTGCCACTTTCCTGACTCTGGGCCTCCCTAAGAATAGGGAGGGGTGCTAGAAAGGCAGTCGCCCCCACTCCCGTAGTCCTGGTCTTGGAGACTAGCTAGCTCGGAGTGCCACATTTTGCCATGTCAACTCAGCTCAAAGGAGGTCACCCTGTTAATGAGTGTGTCCTGGGTACCAGGACCTGACAAATGATCTCCATTTGACAGATGAGACTCCTGCCTCTCAAGATGGGAAGTTGATTGGGAAGAGGTGGGACCTGAACTAAGGAGCTATAGGTCTCCAAAGCCTGTGCCTTGAGCCCCTGCTACACAGTCTGTGCAACCTCGTCCACCAGTTCCCAGGAGTCTGAGGTGTAGTGGGTGTGAAGTGTCAGGTGCCACCTCTACTCACAGGCTACTTCCAGTGCAGCCTGGACTTGGCATGAGCTCAAGAAAGGCTCTGCCACGTGCAGAACTCTGGTCTCCCAGCAGGGCCCACAGCCCCAGTCAGGACTCATGTCCTTCCATCTCCCTTCCTTCCCATCCCCAGTACCAAGGCTTCCAGGTCCAGCTGGAATCAGTGAAGAAGCTGAGTAACCTAGAAGAGAAATGGGCGCCCAGCCCCCGCCTGCAGGCCCAGAGCATCCTCCCATCCGTGTGCCACCACCCTGCCCTGCCGCTGGACCTCCAGCCCATCTGCAGCTCCCGGGAAGCAGCCAGCATCTTCCAGGCCTTGAGTGAGTGCCCCAGCCCCGTGGAGCACCTGCCCCTCCTCTACCTCATGCTGCTCCTACTAAGCATCCAGAGGCCAGGGAGAGTCAGGAAACCCCACCCCCTGTTCCCAGTTTGGACACTGAGTGCTCAGTAGGCCTGCAGCCCCCTCAGTCCCCAGCACCTGGGGTCAGAGGATCATGCAGCTCCCCAGGCTCCCCAACAGGGAGGAAAGGGAGCCCTGGGGGAGAGACCCCACTAGCAAGACATAGCATGCAGCAGGGAGAAGGGGAGAGATGGCACACATCTGGGACCAAAAATCTTTTGAGGGGAGGCAAGATCTAAGCTGGACCAACCACAACCAGCCAGGAGAAGGGAGCCCCTAACTAACATTTATTGAGGGGCTACTAAGGGCTAGGATGTGTCAGTCCCTTTGCCTGCCTCTCTCCTCACAAACATCCTCACAAACAGGCTGACACGCTCATGTGCAAACAAGAAAACTCAGAGTAAGTGACTTGCCCAGGCTAGAAAGAGGGAACCTGGGGCTTCCACCAAGCCACTCTCTCAGCTTCTAAACCTCAGGCCTATGGTCTGGGAAGAGGCCACCAAGGTCTTCCTCAGGCCCACCACTCTGCAGGCTTTTCTGGATGCCTGCTCTGTGGCTCCCTGGACCATGAATGTTTCAAGTTCAGGTTCAACTGACACTTTCTCCCTTGCCCAGAGGACATCGCCAGTGATGACTGTGAGCTGTGTGTGAACGTCGCCTGTACCGGCTGCTTCTGAGATGGACTTGGGTGCCCTGGACCCACTACGGACTCCTAATCCCCCTTCCCAGTGCACTACCTTCACAGCCTCCAGCCCCACCCAAGCTCCTAGCCACCAAGGTCAGCAGCAGCCTCCCCCCAGCAGTTGGATGTGGCCCAGAGCCCTGCCCCCAAGGCAGGCCTTGGCTGAATAAAGAATCTGCACCCACCCAGTCTGGCTTCCTTTTGTCCATCACAGCAGTGGGGGTGGAACTTCCGGGGAAGCTGGGTGGGTTGAGGAGCAAGGCTGGACTAGGAAAAGGTGGGGAACTGCCCTGGCTTCCAGTGGCTGAGGAGTTGATTCATTAAGCCCTGTGGGCGACAGGAGGGGGCCAAGGTCTGGGTGGGAAGGAGTCACTGAGAGCAAGGCTAAGAGCAGCTCAAGAGCTCCAAGACTGGCCCATATGCAGTCAGTCAGTCTCAGTGCTGAGGAGGGAGCGTTGTGCTGGAAGAAGCGTGGGTACCTCCTCCCTCACCCCGTAGTGAAAGCTGAAACTGCTCTGGGCTCCCAAGAAATTAGCCCTTGACCTTCTCCCTCACCTTCCAGAGTTGCCTCCCTGGAAGGAGTTCCCCAGGACCGTGTGGCCAAGTCCTAGGGGAAACCCTGCCTCCCGCCCCCCATCCCAGGGGCCCTGAGGACCATCAGCAACAACGAAGAGAGTCAGTTACTGAGAGCAATGGCTCTGCCCTGGGCACATCCTACCCCTGTGCTCATGGAGCCCTCACCACAGCCTGACCAGGCGGATACTGTCGTGTTGGCCTTTCCGCTCACCAGCAAGGAGGCCCCGGTGCCCAGAGACAGCCAACAAGCCGTGTCACAGGCCCAGCACAGCCGCAAAGCGGGTGTCTTCCGGAAGGCTGGGCCAGAGCCCAGTTTCACGGGCCATGTTGCTGTTCCCCATGACGCTGGCCGAGGCTGGTGTTACCTAACAGAGGCCCCACATTCCCCCTCAGTCCACAGTGGCCATCAGTACCCTCGTAGGAGGCCAGGACCTGTGCTGGAATTCCCGGGAAGAAAGCCTTTCTGCTCCTCCCAGCCTCCGTCCTGAGCCACCAGGGAAGGAAAGCAGGGTGCAGCCGAGCCTGCTAAACTCAGCCCACGGGGGACCCAGGCCTTGGTGAAGGGCCAGCAGCCCCTCCTGACAGGCCAGGTCCGCCCCTGCAGTCTTCCACACATGGCAGAACTCTGGCACCTTTCCCTCCCTCCCCCACAGGTAGGGTGCCCAGGGACCTTTGCTAGGCCTCCTGGGCTGCTCCCCTTCCCTCTACCATCACTAAGGGTGAGCTCTTCTCCCAGGCCAGCCCAGAAGGTTCCCCCTGGCCTGCATTCCTCTGGTCTCCGGGCTCCCCACACCAGAGGAATGGTGGGGTGCCCTCTTAGCTGTGGTTCCCTAGCACTACTTTTCAAGTCCAGAAAGAGTCCTACCTGACCTGGCTGTCCAACATCCCCTTCAGCTGTGATGGATTCCCCAGGTCTGGGGAAGAGGCAGTGAAGGGAGCACCTACTGTGTGCAAGGAATGTCCATTGAAGTGTCCACTGAAGTCTTGGCAACATGGCATGGACATTGTGCTCACTGTAGGCTCCATGAGGTACCTGTGTTATCTCATTTACCTGTGTTACCTCATTTAACCTCTCTTCAACCCTAGGAAGTAGGGATCCTTTTTTTTTTTTTTTTGAAACTGGGTCTTGCTATTTTTGCCCGTGGAATCGCAGGCTCTCGTTGCCCAGGGTACCACAGACTCAAGCAATCCCCAGCCTCAGCTTTTCAGGTAGCTGGGATTACAGGCGCGCACCACCACGCCCAGCTATTTTTTTGGAACTAGGTCTCGCTACGGGCCCAGGCGGGACTCGAACCGCGATCCCTAGCCCCTGCCGCTTCATAGGCTGAAGCTTATAAGCACGAGCCACCGTGCCCGGCGGGATCCTTCTTATACCCATTTTACAGACAAGGAAACTAAGACTGCCCAAGTCACCAGCTGACTAGAGGCAGAGCTGGGATTCACACCCAGGGAGTTGGCTCCTGAGTGGGAGGATGAGATCCCATCAAATGCCCCTGAAAGCCTGGGAAGTAGAATCTGTCAATGTTCCTGTTTTCAGATGAGGAAACTAGGACTCAGGTTGGGTACATGGCTTGTAAATATCAGTCAGTTTCACACTCAGTCCAGGTGCCCCCAGCCTCGGCCCCACATCCAGGCTGTTCCTGTGCCTTG